>JBCJKH010029359.1:0-21483 GCA_039877255.1 Loriculus beryllinus | reverse complement strand
GTAATTAATCACATGTCAAACAGCAGCAGGAGGTTGTTGTGAAATCCAGACCATTTGACCTGTGATCTGTCTGATTGCATGGCCATGCTCCCACATTTTGACACCCTGTATTGGAAGAGCTTCCAAACTGAAGCAGTAATGCAAAACAGGAAGATTTTACAGCAGCCGCATAAATAGAGCATCAACAAACATAGCTGTTTGTCTTAGTAAAGACGGAGTTTGAGCCCCTTTTCTCAGTGCATAAGGCAAACTTTGGAGCATCCTAGATTAGACAACTATGTCCTAGAGGCTGAAAGGAAATGGATCACACATGCCAATACAGAGTTTGTGAAGAGCACAATGGAACACCTGGATTTCAGAGAGGAATCTGAAAACAGTGCATGGGTCCCAGTGTCCAGCTATTAGATCACTCCAGGTACAGAGTGAGCATGAGGAAAGTTGCAGAGATGTATTAGAAAGACAGGAAGAAGCATCCAGGCAGGACAAGTCAGTGGGACTTGGGCACACAGTAGTCAGCAGGACTTGGGCACACAGTAGTCAGCAGAAACCGGCTCTGAAATACAATCAGAAGCCCAGTGGCACAACTTGAAAGCAAGACTGGGAAGTTGAAATGAGGACAGATGCCTGTAGCTGGGCCTGCTTGAGGTCTTGGGACTTTATTCTGAGCTGAAGTCAAGATAAACAAGAACACTTTTGTGGCTTTCAGGACTGTGATATACATCCTCAGTTTGTTGCTTCATTATGCAGCTGTGTAAAGATAATTGAGAGAACTATGCTAGATTTTTCATCAACAAGCAATAAAATGTGATAAATATGTTATATGGAATGGCAAATGTTAGAATTAATAAGCTGAAATGTTGACGAATTACTGTTTATACACTTGACATGTAATAATTGCTTCATTTATCATCTGAATCTGGAAAACTTAAATAGCAGGCATTTATAATTAATTTTCTCCCTTTGCAAACTGCAATTCATTCCACACTCAAATCAGTCAGTGCTAATTTCTTTTCTATCAGCCACAGGCCATAAGTTAATTTATTAAAAAAATCAAAAGATTTAAAATAACAGTCTAATTAAATTATATCCTCTACTGTTGGAGAAAAACGCATGATTCTTCAGGAGATAATCAGACACCACAATAAACACCATTTAGTTCTTCTCACAAATCTGTGCCTCCCCACTGGCAATCTTAGATTGTCAAGATGAAAAATTCACTTTACTGAACAGATGAAGGATATTGACTTCAGCCTCATTAGCAACTTAAAATGAGAACGACAATGGGAGCTCATTAAATAATAACATTTTTCCATATACTGAGTTTCCTTAGTCATGCAGAAGAATATACTTTACACAGTCTCACAAAGCCTGTGATTCAGAGTCATGTTTCCCTGTCAGTTGTCTGGATAATGCCTTTTCCTTAATGTTCTTCCCGCTCTAGCAGTAAAGGCTTGCTACCGCCTGACTGAAACAGGAAAGGCAGATGGTGCCCACCTGAGCTCAGAATGCTGTAAATGCCTTGCTCCAGGCTTGATGCAGCTGAGTCAATGGAAATATCTGGGGATCTCCAGGAGGACCAAGTCAGGCAGAGCTCCTATGTATAAAATATTCTTCAACAGTAGTTGCTATCCTATGGAGTTGAGCGGAAGAGTCTTATTAAAAACGTGGGCTTTTACTCATCCAGCTTTGCTAGTCAAATGCCCAAGCAGGGATAAGCGATCCACTTAATATCATCACAGGATGTAATTAACAGGCTGTTACTAGACCAGCTACTTTTCCACAGCAAAATGAATTCAGGTCTCCCACAGATAGCTACACATTAAACTATGTGTGGTAAGTTAGGCTCTGTGGGTGGTGCTTATGAACATCACCCATGCAGCAACTCCAAGGGCTATTTTCTTATAGAGTTGTTACAGCTGAAAAATACTTGTTTAGCTTGTTTTTTGTTTTTTTGTTTTGGTTTTTTTTTTTTTGGTGTTTTGTTTTTGTTTTTCTGCTGTCAACATTCTCATATTATAAGGATCATTAAGTTCTGGCAAAAGATTGAGTACCTCATGTTAAAAAATTCAACTCTGTATAATCTATTTACTTTAAATGCTGCTTTTCTATCTGTGTACTAGCAAGAATCTTGAAATACTAAGGGTAAGGATATTTCACAAGTTGAAAATAATGTGTATGGCCACTACCAATTAGTTCTCAATTCTATGTTAAGAATGGATTTTCAAGTATTTTTAACTTCAAGATTTTCAGGACAAAAGAGCACGTGACTTCTCCCACTGCTCCCTACCCCAATTAGTAACTTAATTCCACATAGAGAGAGCTAAGCAGAACTGACAGACCACAGCTTCTGCATTCTTTCAGTTCTCTTTTACTAAGATATCATTGAGGTCAGGGGCTTTAGAAGAGGACAGAAACTCGTCTTTCAAGATGTGTTCCAGCACCTGTCTCACAGAGACTTAGGAGGGTCATTTGTTTATGCAGATTTTTCCATAGTCCACCCTTCAGTATTTAACCTTTCAAGAGAATGCTCCAATACTTGCTGTCTCTAAGAAAAGGCAGACCTCTCTCTAGCAAGCTGCACTGGCTATGTAATCCATAAAGTTCTGACTCTTCCTCTCACAACTGTTTAGGCACTTTGCACTGCAAGGTCATGGGAAACAATCTGCAGAAACCTGTCAGAGGACTTCAGTGCTTTCTCTTCCCAGCAGAATGACGTTGCCAATGGGCAGCTGGGTCAGACTTCATTGATGCTGTCTTGCCCTGCCTGGTGGGGCAGTGGAGAGAGGAGGAAAATTCTCCCTCTTGACAGCAGTGAGGATGCTCACCTGGGACATAAGTAAAGAGCATTTGAGCTCATTGTAGATCAGTTCAAATCAAGTTAAGACACTGTTTAAAAAGGAGTAGCAGTAACTTCTCTTACAAGACTGCAGGAAAAAGAGTAAGCCAATTGTACTGGAAGGGATATGCTCAGTATCTAAATCCCAGAGATCATTTTAGGCATAAAATCTTATTTCACATAAGTGCCTGCCTGTATCCCTGACTTAGCTCTAGGGTTAAATAAGAAAGCGTATGCTAGCATTTCTTTGAAGCTGCCAGAGATGCCCTCTTCTCCTCCTGCCTCCCTCCCTTGACAAACTATTTTCTGCAGCTGCAACTTTGGCCCCTGGAACTGAGCACCTAAGAGGTGTGTGGTGCTCAGCACTGCCACATCCTTGTCCCTTTGCTGATCATATCAAGAATCACCTAAGGTTGTGTTAAGGAGTCAACATAACCTAGACTCACTAAATTTGAAGGCACTATGTAATGTTATAGCAGGGAAAGTCAGTCCAAATTCCTTTCTCACAACAACACTGGCTTCATATGAGCAGACATCTAGATCATGCAGTTGACTAGATATTTTTATTGCAGTTGGAATACAGGGATTTTTTCCTACTGGCATTTCATAAAGCTTCAGGAAAAAAAGCAACAACAAAAATTTGCAGTAGCTGAAGCAATGAACAGGCAATTTCTCCAGTGTTATACAGAAAATGAAACTATTAACTCTCTAAATACACTTCATAATTCAGATACATTAGAAATACTTTTTTTAACAAATTGTAACTGCATTACAACTATACTGCAATTACACTAATTGTAGTGAAGTTAATGTGCCTGTACTCTATCTTGCATTTGTTTTCTTCCTTTAAACCTAATAAATCAGGTGAACTAATTACAAAGAATTGTTTGAGCTGCATGATAACCATTCTTTGCTGGCACAGGTCTAGCCATGTTCATCATCTTAAGTAATTACAACTTGTTGGGTTCATCACATAGGGTCTTTGGCCTTCTCCAATAAGCAGCATAAGAAATGCTGCAGACAGTAATTTGAGAAAGAGGGCAACATTTTAAAACATGGGAATTCATACTGAAGGAGAGGATGTTATCCCAACCTCACTCTTCCCTTCCCTCCCCTCTTTCCTCATGTACTCTTTATTCTAGATACTCTAGGTGTTCTATTTTTTTTTTTCCCATGAATCACTGTTTTGTTCTAACTCAGTTTTCCTTCTGCAGGATTTATTCCTACTTCTTGTTCCTTTTCCTCCTCAGATTACCTTTTATTTCCTCTACTTTTAAATTCATGGTAACACTGGTTTTAGATGGTTGGTTGGCTGGCTTTTTTTTGGTGGGTTGGTTTTTTTTTTTTTTTTTTTTTTTTTTTTTTTTTTTTTACTTAATAAAATGAGGCAATTATTATCAGTCTAAAGAAAGAACTAATTTGTCAGTTTCTAGCAGTTTCCAGGTAACAGTCCTTTAACAAATGTACTTTTCAGCATGCTGGCCATATGAGCTACTTCTCAATATGAGAACTATTTCATAGCGCAGTGTTATCAGTGTCCAAAACTACTTTAAATGTCTCTTCTCATTATTACTGAGTACTTAGCTGAAGCCAAGTATCAGGTCCAAAAAGACTTGCAGAAAATAAAACCACGCCGTTAAATTTTTATACTTTCTCAGGTTTAATGGTGAAAATGCAAATGTTTTCAACCAGGGAAAGAAAAAAGATCTATTGCTGAAGATGTAGATTATAAACTGATAAAAATATCTTTGAAGTAAATGCTCACCTGTCTTTTTATTTAATTTGAATTCAGTAGTCAAATTTGTACTAATAGGCAACTTTGAAAGACATTTGAATGCTTCATTATTTATGCAGTTTTGTAAATAACCACCTATGCTCCTATGGACAATTAAACGTCATGACATTTGGTAATAATTCTCTCCTTTCATTTATGTTATTCAGCTTTCATTTCTAGATGCATATCTTCATAAGCAAGCACCCTGAAATGCAAAGCTAAAAGTAGCCATTCTGGATTAGAAAAATAGTTGGTTTTCTTTTTTTTCAATTTGTAAGTACCTTGAAAAATACAGGCCTATTACAAATAAGAGGAAACCAGGGGAAATGAAATCACACTTAGATGCCTAACATAATTTCAGCTTTTAATGACTTAATCACTTTTCCTCATGGTCTGTGTTCAATAATATGCACGTCTGTTGCAGTGTCCTGTGTTCAGCTGTAGCAGTTTTTTTCCTTCCTAGTAGTTGGTGCAGTGCTGTGCTTCAGCTTTAGTCTGAGAGCAATGCTGATAACACACCGATGTTTTAGTTGTTGCTAAGTAATGCTTACTCAAGTACTTTTCAGTCTCATGCTCTGCCAGTGGAGGAAGCAGAGACAGGACACGTGACCTTAACTAGCCAAAGGGGTATTCCATACCACAGCATGTCATGCCAAGTATATAAACTGTGGGAAGTTACCCAGAAGGCCCAGATGGCTGCTCAGGTTGGGCTGGGTATTGGTCAGTGGGTGGTGAGCAATCGTTTGTGCATCACTTGTGTTTATTGTCTTTTTTTTCCTTTCCCCTTTTAGTTTTATATTCTCTTTCCTTGTTTTGTCTCTTATTATTATTATTAGTAGTAGTATTAATATATTTTACTTTAGTTACTAAACTGTTCTTAACCCATGGAGTTTACATTCTTTTGATTTATTTCCCCTGCCTGCAGAGGGGAGAAAGGAGGTGTGAGCGAACAGCTGCATGATTCTGAGTTATTGGCTGGGCTTAAACTACTATGTGCAGTAAGGTGCTTCAATTATTTCACACTTCAAGATAATATTTGAAGTTATAATAAGACCAAGTTGAAGATGTAGTAAATACAAAGTGAGGAAAGTGTGTCCATGCTGTTAAATCAGAGAGCTTTGTGTAGCTAAGGCAATTTGGTAAATATATTTTGGCAGACATTGACTCATGAACAATGAAACTACTACAGTCTTTAAATTTTTTATATGTGATATTTTTTATTAATTATTTTCCTGGTGTTAGTGAGACATCTTTGACTTACCAAAACTGATTTTGTCTGGCTGCATTAATTAGTACATAGATTTTAATACATAAAAAGGCCCATACTCCATGCAAAACCATTATAGTATAATTTGTCTCAAGGCAGTCCTGTTGCGATGCCAAGGAGTGACTGTTGTGCTACAAAACAGAATAATTCTTAATGTCTTTTAGCAGAAAATCTACTCAGCTGTCTAGACAGTGCCAAAATAATAATTCTACACTCAGAGACAAATGATGACATTGAAGTATGCCACTGGTTGCTCAGGAACTCTTACAGTCCATGTACTGGTCATGGGAAGGGAAAAGATGAGACATTAGTACGGGGAACTTGAAGAGACTTTGATTTGTTTAATGCCTGGCCAATAGTAATCTCATGATCTTCTAAGGTGAATGAAGAAGAGCTCTGATTATTGGTGGAAGACAGTTGCAGCAGCTGCAGGCTCTATCACAGTCATTTACATTAATATGTGAAGTTATAAGCTGAAGAGATTTAGGAGAAGATAAGCATACCAATCATTTGAAGTTACTAAGTAGGGTGGTAATCCTCAACACATGTATAAAGGACACACTTGGAACAGTAACAAAACGCAAACAATATTAATGAATCAGATCACAGAACCACAAGACTTTGGTAGAGTCACACCTCTGCTCAAGGTAGGGGCAATTAGGGCAGGCTGCTCTAATCCCTTAAAATAAGAAATCAAGGTTTTACTATGAGTAGTCCAGCAATCTAAACAGCATGTTGCAACTCACAGGACTGCTCTTTATCAGTGCAGGAACAGCTCCGTTCAGCTAGAGACAAAAGTTTGTTTCATTTTTTACATGAGAGATTTGCACAGATTCACATCCGGGGTTTGGGACTATTTAAAAAATGGCTTCAATCAATGTATTGTAGTGACTGAAGAAATTCTAATTGAAAAGTCACTAAGGTTTGCAGATTCTTTTTTTTTTTTTTCCTAATATTATGTTATTTTTTTATCTGATGGTATAAATGTATACTTGATGTTTAAAAAAACATAATATGGAGAACAAAGAGGTTAGTGTAATACTTACAAGAAAGTCTTGAGAGACAGTCTTGTCCATTTTATGATAAGGTGAATTAAGGGTCAAATTTGGTCCTTACATTGGTGAATGCCAACAGATTTGAGAGAAAACCACGTGAGAAAATCAACCTTATTTGCATGTTACCTGTTTTTATTTTAAAATCAATCAAAACTTAAAATCATAACTGAAGTTAGATGCTTGATTTGATCCCCAACAGTTTCAATGTGAAGTACCAAATGATATCCAAAAAGTTTTTTTAGGATTTTGGTTTCCCACTGATCAGAGAAAATGAATTTTGTTTAGATGTATTAAGACATAACATTCGGTACTAAACGAGTTTGTCATTATTCCATATAAACGGTTTTGACATTGGTTTTACTTAATGCGCTCAAAAGTTTGTCTGCACATTATTTCTGATTTAAATAATTGACTAAGAGTCAGGTTGAGGTACTGAAAAAATTGAGGTGAGAGCCAAAAGGATGTTGCCAAAGTCCAAAACTGGGGACTTCACACACAACCTGTCTTTACTTCTTAGCCTGTGTTTACTTCCACTTGAAAATGTCAGCTGATTTGTATGCTTTGTCCCTATTTAAAGGGAACTCTTTATACAAATTTTGCTTATTATTGGCATAAGTAAAATCATTGCTTTCATTTTCTTGCCCAGCATTTTCTTATTTGTCATATCTAAGGTTAGAAATGGGACAGTGCTCTTCTGTATTTCAACCTTCATGTGTCTTTGAAGGAAAACTATTAATTAGAAATCAATAAACAATCAGAGTATTGCTTCTTATTTGCTGTGAGGGAAATTAAATTCCACCTCATTGAAAAGCTTGGCTCCATTTTAAATAGAAACAGAACACAGCTTTAGCAATTACTGATGCAGTGTGTTATTCCTTTCTGGAGGACTGTTCTTTTATATAATCTTTTTGTCACAATGCACCCAGTCGTAATATTGAAATGTGAAAAATTCAGGACTTTAATGACTTCTGTTTTTAACTCTTAAGCAGTTGTGCAATCAAGAGATGCTCTAGTACTTCACATAGGAATTAAGACATTAACAATAATTTTAAGTTCATTAATTGAACAAAAACATATCCAAAAATCAAAGGAAGAGTGATTTAATATGAACTGATTTCCTTTGTTAAAAACATGCAACTCAATTTTCTTGCCTGCTTACTTTGTCAAAGAAGACTTGGTGCACAGAGATGAATGTGGGTCAGCCATATGCCCTTGTAGCAAAGAAGGACATGAGACTGGCCAAACATTGCAGTAAGTTGCCCAATGAAGATATAAAATTTCAATTCTTGCAGATAATCAAAATCCTACTGTGCAAGAGCTTGAGCAACCTGATATAAGCTGGCTCTGCTCTGTAGCAGATGACCTCAGAAGTTCTTACAAACGATTTTATTCTGTTATTCTATATTTATATGTATGTATATATTTATTTATATCTATGTTACTGTGGTAAAATTTACAGAGGTATTCACTTTAGTGTTTTACATATTAAATTTTTTTTCTCTACACTATATAACTATTTCAGATTAAAACACTATAGCATCACTAACTCTGAGATTTCTAACATAAAAATTAAAAGAGGAAGTTATTATATCTTTTTTCTCTTTCCTCTTTATTGTTATCCTCTCATGATCTCATCTGGGCTACTGCCCTGAAGCAACGGCCTGCCTGTCTGCTGGAAGTTAAGTAGCTTAGAAGATTAAGAATTTCTGCTTATATTCTTTTATAATCATAGATAAATGAAATTACTTATCTATTTATCAATGTAGCGAATCAGCATCCTGAATCTTGCTTTTGAGCAGAAAGCAAACTAAAGAGAGAGGAAGCGCATAAAGAAAAATGACTGCGTTCTGCTTACTTCTTAATGTTGTTTATACCATGCGTTACTCACACAAATCTTACGTTCCTTCATTCAGATACTGTTCTTTGTTGAACATTAG
The DNA here is from genome assembly GCA_039877255.1 of Loriculus beryllinus. Classification (NCBI taxonomy): domain Eukaryota; kingdom Metazoa; phylum Chordata; class Aves; order Psittaciformes; family Psittacidae; genus Loriculus; species Loriculus beryllinus. The sequence goes on along the minus strand of JBCJKH010029359.1, from coordinate 12,614 downwards.
GGCTGCATTAAGATGAAAATGGTTGTATACATGCAAAATGGAGCACACAGCTATGTCATCTGTATATTTTGCCCTATTATGTTTATAGACTCTCAGTCATTCACAAGCTTAGGGACAGAAATGGTAACAAAAGGATAAATTAGTCTGGAGGATATGGAAGTGTTACAGGAAATTATGGTAATTAAGAGGTTCACCACGCTGACAGTACAGCCACAACACAAGACAGAGGGATAAGTTTGTTCCTATACAAGAGTTTATAGACATAATATAAAGCATAATATAAAACATAATATGAAATCACATTTAAGTTGACAATGCTAAGGGGAAAAAACAGGGAGGTGGTTGTCAACAAAAAGAATAGTTTTATATTACTAAACAACATTTTAAAAATTACTGTATATTCCTTTTACAGCTCCACACCTTGTAAACATACGGATAGAATTTAACAAAGAAATTGAAATACTCATTTCTTTGATTTGCCAGGACAGACTGGAGCACAGAGAAAAGAGTGCCATCTCCTGTCTCAGTTGCCACCACACAGCCCTAGGCATAGCCTAAGGGTGAAGCCTCCCTGCTACCTCACTTCTCCGCTGAGCTCTTACAAGGGGCTCACAGGTTTAGAATACAAAGAAAATACTGCACATCGACTAATCCTAGTATTGGCTATAAGAACATGAAGGTTTAACATTCGCTTTTAACATGAAAGATGATCACCTAGTTTCACACATACATAGATATGTTACCCCTAGGTAAGTTGACTGTAGAAAATGTAGCCTTATGTTTGTTGTTTAAAAAAAAATTGTATGTTTTTATTCAAAAGAGAGCCTTATATGAACATGGTTAACTTATTTCAACAGGAATGACACTGTGTTAAAAATCTGAAATAATATTTTAAAATTTAGTTGACCTGTGCAAAATTCCTATAAATTTTAATGTAAAGGTAATTTATCATATTTTTAGAATGTGAAGTAATCTAATGCAGAGAATGTATAAAAGCAGCTCCACTGAAAGAAGGTATGATTAAATTATTGTATTTTGCAGATAATGATAGCAAAACATCTCTTTATTTTGCCATGTAAACTAAAGTGTTCCTTTACGGCAGCGGTTCCACAGGCAGTGTACTTCAGAGAAGGTGAACAGGAAAGATTAAATCATCTCTTTTTAGTGACTCAGCTTTATTCAGCCCAGCAGGTACAGTCACAGTATCCTTCAAAGTGTTTTATTGCTCTAAGCATGCACTAAGCCAGATCCTAGTTTTCCAGTTAACTACACTAGGACCATTAATGCATATCTAATTTGTACATGAATTATTCAGCTCCCATTACTTTGGGCATTATTAAAAATCTTTAGCAAGTCAGGTTAGTGGATAACAGAAGATAAATGCATTTGCCACTCTAAATGCACTCCATTTGCAACAGTGTAATTACACTGCTAAGGGAGATGCGAGTATTTGCTGATGACTTGCACTATAAAAACATCATAAAAATATGCGAGGACAGATCATCACTGGAGTCACATTTAAGGTCAACCCTGTGTTTGTCTCTCTGTCAGAGCTTGACTATACCATAGAGCTTGTTCCACAAGCAAATCCTTCAAGAAACCTACTCCTTTCCTTCTTGAAAATCTATGGTTTCAAGAAAAGGCAGCAGAAATTGAATTAGTGAAGAGATGAAAGAGAGCAGAAATTATGGTTAATGGCATGAACCCTGTGGGCTATTGAAGATTTCATTTGAAGGACCTGCTGGATATGGAGAAACTCTGAACAGGGTCATGGCCTTGAGCACCAGCCTTCAGAAAGATTCTGTCTGTCCTGAACTGAAGAGAAACTTAAAGGTGAGCAGGAGAGACATTACGGCATTTATGGAATGGAGGTGAGCTTGGCTTTTGATCTGAGTTCAATCTCCATAAGCAGATCCACAGAGCATGATTCAGTCACAGTGTGGTGGAAGTGACAATACCGTTAAAGAGCTAGAAGATCTTGCCAGCTCACAGGAGACTGCTTCTGAACAGAAATTGTCCACATAATGAATTTATACAATAATTTCTTGAGTGATCATGGAGCTTGTGGTTTTTTGTATTATAGCTGCTACAGTCCAACAAAACATTTAGCCACTTACTTAAGTAAGCTGTAACTTAAATGTTTAATTTAAACACTTTTAGCTATTTCTGTTGACATGTTCTTAAATGCTTTGCAAAGTTACTGTACTCTGGAACTCTGCCACCAGCATTGCATATGACTGCCTTTAGCAAAAATACATTTTAATGGGAAATTCCAAACTGTGCTGGCAACTGTGCCAGCAAATCTTGTGTGGTATATAGGGGAGCTTATGAACTGCATAGATGTGACCATAGGTAAGCTGCAAAAACTTAAAAGGATTACCCTATTTATTTCACTCTAGTAATGAACAATTGGAAGGAGTCAGCCCAAGAGAACTGAAATTCTTTACAATATAATTCAAACAAATAAAGACTATTTTGGCAACACTGTTTGGAAAAGTGTACTGCCATTTGGCTGCATTTATTCATATTACATGGCAGGGAATGGTAAAACATATCCAAACACTTCTTTATGGAAGTGCGTTTCTCAGTACTAAGTACTAACATTTGTTTAGCTGTATGGTAACTACTAAAACAGCATAGTACTCCATCTATTTCATTGGCAGGTAGCAGAAATATTACTCACTATTGCAAATAGAGATATTTATTCTCCAGTACGTATAAATGAAGTTCATATATGCATTGTAGTTGTAGGAATTGCATTTCAATGCTGTAGTCCAGTACCAGTCACAGAGGAAAGGCTAGTAGAGAATACTGAGGTTCTTGAATACTAAAGTGAGATTCATCTCATCTAATTTCAGCCTTTTTCTTCTGCTTCTTTCTTACTTAGGTTTTCTTTATTGACTAGAATGGAAGATAAACACCTCCAGAGGTTAAGCCCTTAGAAAGAACCAAGTGCAGGAAAATCAATTCAACACTAGATGCTTGATAATAAAGAAGTTTTAAGGAACATTTAAGTCTTGTGTTTTGGATCTTGTTTGCCTTGATGGTCCTGATAATTACTTGTCAACTCAGCTTTCCTGTGCATTGTACTTCTTCCCTTCCCCATTAATCAGAACTGATCTACCCCACAACTTTTGCTAAAAGGAAAGTAGGAGACAAAATCTGATCTTTCTCGTAGATATTGCCAGGCTTTTCATCTTTTATAACCATCATGACATATGCCAATTCACAGCTGGTTCTATTATGACTTAACAAATCATGTCCAATTCATTTAGCCTTTACATTACCCTCTCTTGTAAAAAAAAAAATAAAATAAATAAGAATATATATGTCTCAGTAATTAGTACTTGTCTAGCAGCTTTAATGTAGGTTAAAATGAAGCTGCCATTTTAATTATGACTTCCTTTTGACAATGTAATAGGAACTAATTATTATGGACTAGATAGGCTAAGATGTATATGAAAAAATGTGAAGGGTCATTAATAATCCTTTCCAGGTCCCATTTATTCTAGGAACCTCTGCCAGTATCATACATCTGCTGTAATGTGCTGGCTCACCTCCTGCACCTACCAATAGCAAGGATGATATCAAGTCTTCACTTATTTCTGTGCCTGACCTAAATTAGGAGCAAAGCTCAGGACACAGACCATGCCAACAGTTTTCCAAAGGCACATGTCATATGCAGGTTCACTTCTGAAAATAGGGCTGGAAAGCTTCAATGGGAATTTTGGAAGTGTTAGATTACGTTCATAAGGTCTTCGTGATGTGGTGTACATTTTATCCTTGGAAAGACCAAGGAGAAAACAGAAGTTCACACATTGTCTTGAACACACTGCATAGAGATTTTTGTTTGATGACATATATAAGATTTATTATAGGTCTCCCTTGTGACACTGAGGTGGACAATTTCCATCTGCCTACTTCAAGAGTTCCTGAAATGAGAATAGCTATAGTAGAGTCCCCAAAGGCCTGAAAGGTCAGTAAACTTTTTACACTTCTTTAAGAGAATTACAGATCATTTCTCTGTCAGTTGGGCTGTGCCACAGAAAAAAAACACAGCCTCTGTGTGTGTGCAGTTAAACGGCTTCAAACTGCATTTCTTGACATTTTGTTGACTGATAAGAAGATACACCTAAGGATAAAATACACATATGGGACATGTATTTGTAATGCCATCCCTGACAAGTGAAATTTCCCATTAGACTATAAATACAGAACAGCTGTGGAAACCTAGACAAATTATAATAAGCCAGTAGAGGCTGAGCTAGAAAATGAAAAGCAGTTATTTTGGAAATAGAGTCTTAAGGCTTTAAATAAGCTCATAGAAGATTTAATGATGTTCTTTATACTAATGTTTTCTTAAAAGAAGAAATATGTTATATGGTTTCTTTTTTTGGTGGTATTGTCGCCTTCAAAGTTCATCTTTTTTTATTTTTTAATTTAATTAATTGACAGAAAACACAATCAGTGGTAATTTTATCAACTTATACTCACATGACTTCAGATGTGAGATCAGATCATTACAAAACAATTAAAGTATGCTTGTAAGCAGCATACATGTTATAACATGATTGTCATGGTTTTGGCCATGTCAAAATACACAGTTTTTTAAAAAGTTTGGATAAAATCTGCTATCTGTAAACCTGTGTTAGTCAAGAGAGTTTTCTAAAGTTTACTAGATTATATGACTGTCCTATGCAAAAACAATGGAAGGCATATGTCAAATATTTTACAAATTACATTGCAGCACACTCTATTAAAACAAGTTTCTTAGAAGCAGGATTTTAGAAGCTTTTATTTTCAAAATACAGGTTTCATATAAAAACTCAGATGGAAGATTCATGTAGTCAACTTAAGTCAACAGAGAAGGATGTATTTCAGGCACTGAAATCAACATAATTCCTTGGGCACATGCTACAGAATAATGTTACACAACTGGTGGTCTACAGAAAAGCCAAACGCTGGAGCAGCAAGAATTCTACAGGTCAGGAAACAGCATGGTAATATAGATGGCATCTTGGCTTCAGCAAAAAGAGATCTTAAACAGTCTCTTAAAGTCATCAGTAAATACATAAAATCTTTCAGATGAATTTTCAGTTTAGATAATTAAAAGCAAAGATGAGAGATAAATGGTTATTTTAGATCTACCCTTAAGCCATTTACAGTTTCCAGTGCTAGTGTTCCAGGATATACAACAGCATCTGGGTAGTTAAGACATAAAACATGCTGAAGCATTTTATTAATAGTAATCTGCAGTGATAGGTTGTATTCTTAGCAATGTTAGAATTAACTTTAAAATATCACTATAAAAAGTATTCTAAAATGGGCTTCAAAGCTGTATTATGTTATGAGATTCAAAAATGTCAAGTTAATATCTCATGTCCTTCATTGTAAAAATTAAAATTCATTAAATACATTTAAAACCAGTAATTATGGCAGCTTGGTCTGCCTAACATGAATTAAAACAAATCAGAGATTATGTTAATTACATTAAATACCTGAAATATAACTTTTGTTACAAGCAGAAATATTTCAGAAGCTTGATAGAAGAGGTCTGAATAGTCTGCCATAAGAATGTCCATGGAAATGTGCTAATTTTTCAAATACTTTTTCACCTTTCCTTTCAATATCCAGACAGAATAAACTTTCCTCTTTGCTTTTCTCTGCCTCTACTCACTTGAAAATCGTGTCATCCCAATCGAGGCAAATGTTGATCATCAAAAGAAAACAGGAGAAAAAAAGGAAGACATCCAACTTCTATTTCGCCAAAATAGCTATCTTTTATCTTGCATCTTTATTAAGTAGACATCTACAAATTCTCTTCAGATCTGGTGCTTGAACCCAGGAACTAAGAAGGCCTTTGTCCTTTTCAGTAAGTGAAAGCCTGGATCTAATATGTCCAACTAACATTGAAACACAGCACTGTGTTATCTTTACCCAGTAATATGATTAATAGACAAACCCTGTCTTTTTGACTGTATTTTTTTGATGGCAGGTTTAGTCTGAATCTTTAAAATGACATACATAGTTGACTCAAACTATCCCACAGGGCTGTCTCTATTCTTTCCAGAATTTCACATTTATAAGTTTATGTAAGGTCATCTTTTCCCACAGGCTAAAAATTGCAGCAATGTCACTTTTCTTGCTTAACAAAGCCAGCTCCCCAAAGGGTGAGTGACTACAGGATTCAGTTGCTTGCAAATTATTTATAAAAACCCGAGAGAGAGCAAAGAGAAGATGAGATTTAAAAATACCTTGCATTTATCCAGGAATTTAAAATTTTTAAATTATGTTTTCTGTTGAGAATGATGATGTATATTAGTGCTTTTAGAAAATGTAGACTGGTCAAAGGACTGAGCTAACGCTGAAGTCAGTGGAAAAAACCTATATATGAGCTAAGGGACCCAAGGTCACGATTGAGCCAGCTGTAGTGACAGCAATCAAGTGTATGTTGATAGAGGACAGTGCTGTGTGCCCAGAAAAGAAAGGTATTCTCTCCATTTCTGGGATCTGCTATTTATTATCCAGAAAGGATTGTATGAAGTTCTGGTGCAACTACATTCTCGTTCTGCTAACAACTGCAGAGATTAATTTTCTCTGGCACTTGTTTTTTACAGTACATCATCCTTGCCCCCCTGTAACCCAAATTAGTAGCAGTATACAGTATTTAAAATTTTCCACTACAGTTAGATTGAATTTTTAAGAGTGAAAATGCAATTCATCTTTATGTAAAAAAATAGAAACCCTCCTACCCTGAATACCTGTTGTTTCTTTCAGTTGGATCTATGCTGTCAGGAACACCTTCCTCCTTCTGATTTAAGATTAAGTTGAATAAAACAGACACAGCCAAAGAACTTTTACAAGAAAATGTCACTTTGTTCTTCTTAATTGCAAAAGTCTAGGGTATGTTTTTTTTGGTTTACTTGGTACAACAACATGGTAGCTTTTCAGTTTTAGAGTACATAAGACAGTGTATTTCTTTATGGTGTAGGAAATCTTGACTTGTACCTGATCTGTACTTGTAACTCCCAGTTCCTCCTGATCTATTTCTCTTGACTATTGATGTTTCTTTAAGCAGAATCACATAAAATACTGCTCTGTTCTTTCCTATATTCTTATTTACAAGCTGTCTTTCCTTCCACTAAAATCAAAGAACTCCATGACCACCACCAAAAATTCCCACCAGATTTGCATATGGCAAAAACCCAGTAGGTATGGAGATAGACTGCGTTTTACCTGCATTTTATCTTGTTCTCAGAATGATGACTCCCTAACTTACACACAGAATCATAAAGCCAAGTATGTTGGAAGAAAAACTATAAACTTCAGTTATTATTAAACAGGAGATAGCATCAGAAAACTCTTATAAATTGAATCTGCCTATAAACATGTATGATTAGGAGAGCAAACATTCGTACTGACATTCCATCAGGACCACCTTACTTTCAATGTTTTAAATTATGCCCTTGCTTTCCTTTTTAATCCCATTCTGCTCAGCTGATTGTATTTTCTGGGTGATCCTTCAGCTTTCAGTACTTTTGAATCCCTAATACTGCATTAGCAGAGATGCAAATCCATATCATACACGGTGTTTGGTTTGTGCCATGATCTCTGCCTCCGGTTATGCAGATTAAGGATATTAGAATCGCTCCATATCATTCCATATTTACATTTTTCCTGTTAAAACCAAAATGTGGAGGTGCTTTTAGCTTCTACAGTTAAGGTATAATCCAACATCATTGTGCTATAAAGCTGAATTAAACATGACCAGTTTTCCTTTAACTCCTGAAAGAGAGTCACTGCCAGTATCATGCTGAACCTACAGTCCTTCAGCTGTATCAGAGCTGCAAAGTTCATCATTTAAGGCATTTAAAACCTACTTGATCAGGGGTATCACACAGAAATGCACATACCCTATCATACAAGGTTTTCATCTAGAGAGCCTTAGAATGTAGGGAGGATAAGCCCCTAAGACACTATACTGCACTCCCTTGTTACGAAAAAAGCTCATGCTCAGCTCATACAGTGAAGCTCTGAGATGCTCAGTTAAAAAACATTGTTCACACTTGTAAATCCATTAATGCTAATGGTAGTTGATAAATATGCAAAGTAGTATTAGTTCTCATCTGTTCATCTGCACTTATTCATATAGGTACCAGAGAGTGTGTATGAATTATACAGTCAGGAAAACAACAACTCTTAACACTTCAGTCTCAGTCCATTTTTGCTATGCAGCTATGTATCATTTTTGTCTACAGGGAAGCTGCAAGTCAGGTGCTTTCCTCATGGTTTTAAGAACTAAAGGGGCATATGAATTGAGAGCAGAGGGATTTAAAGACTTGTCTTGGAATTTAAATGTTCAGTCAGAAAAACTGCAGAAACATAAAATTTCATAACAAGTAACTTCATTTAACCTTTGGGATTATGCTTCCATTAAGGTTGCTTTTTCCTATTCACTCTTTCATTCACTCTTTCATTCATCTTGCTATAATGAGCTACTTCTGAGGAATAATATGAATGTTTCTTAATCTGCCTTGTGATAGAAAAAACAGAAGGAAAATAACTATATAATGCAATCCACTTTTAGTATTTTCTCCTACTACCATTGTTCTCCCATCTTATTTGAATTTCATAAGAGAAAAGAAACACAACAGCTGCCTTCCCATAATCTTGATGTCCTAGAAGTTTCATATTGGTGGAAAACTTCAAACTGCTTAGTTTTACATTAACTTTAGGGTACACAATGACTCTGAAGTTCTTTTGTCTTTTTGTTGGTAATACCTACAATAAACAGAAGATGGGATAGACAGTGGTGCCAAGTATAGTTTCTTAGATCAAGCTGAAAAACTCCAGTGTGACAGTAGAGGATAAACTGAACTAACTCCTGTCCTGCAGCTTGTCTGGGATATCAGAGCCAACAGTTCAGAGCCAAAGTACACTGAAGTGAAAACCCAAGAAAACAGAAAAAAACCCAGCAATGAGTGGGGCTAAGGCTATAGATTATGTAGTTAGTAGATATCAGTTATTATTAGTCATTGAATATTATTGCTCTCCAATCAGCTACAGAAAAGAACTGCTAAAAATTCGTTAAGGCATATAAAAGCTTTGCACAACATGGAGCTGTTCCCACTTCAATTCAAATTCAAATATGCCCATCAACTTGAGTGTGATTATCAACTTTAGACCAGGCTTGCCCTACTATAAAATGATGCAGAGAGAACACCAACTAGATTTTAATGTGTACATCCTGCACACATTTTAGCAGCTTTGCTTAGGTTTTTTTTTCTTACATTGAAGATCACAAACCCACAAAATATGTTCTTGGATACGTCAGATACTACATATGGAGTGAAACAGTTCAGAAAGCCAAAGATAGGTCAGACATGGACTTTTCAGAATTAAGTGCTTAAATTCCGCATGCGGTAAGCAGTTAACAATGGAATTCGTAAGTTTGCATCACTGGTATGAGTAGCTCAAAGACTGTATAGATAAGGTGCCATTGCTTACAGCAGGCTCTGAGGCAGACCTTGCTTCAAGCCAGCAATCTTCACAGAGAGTGAGATATATTTCCTGCTGCCATTAATATCTACAGAACTTTGATTTTGCTTTTCCTTTCCTATTTGTAGTAGTAAGCTAGGGTTTAAATTTTTTGTACATTATTCATAGAATCATAGAATAGTTTGGGTTGGAGAAGACCTTAAAATCATTTAGTTTCAACATCCCTGCCACGGGCAGGGACACCTCACACTGAACCACATCACCCAAGACTCTGTGCAACCTGGCCTTGAACACTGCCAGAGATGGAGCATTCACAAATTCTTTGGGCAACCTCTACCAAGTGCCTCACCACCCTCACAGTAAAGAACTTCTTTATATACAACCTGAACTTCCCCTGTCTAAGTCTGAACCCATTACCTATTGTCCTGTCGCTGAAGTCCCTGATGTAGAGTCTCTGACAGGTTATTTCACGCAGTGAAACCTTTTCAATTGTAACCAGTGCTTTAATTCCTGTTACCTTTGCTGAAGTGTTTATGTGCTGTTCCTATAGATAACTGTTAATGCTAGTTCTTCAGTTTCGCTACAGAATATTACCATAGTTCAAGACAAAAACTGATTTAATATCATTAGGCATTTTGGGACTGTAGAAATAATTGAAGTATAAAATAACTTAAAAAATGGATCTAGAGTGCATGGGAATTAATGCAGGACTTTTCTCTTGTGTGAGAAGAAATAGTGCTGAGAATATCATTGAAATCATTTTGTTCAACCTCTTGAAATCTTGAAATCCAAAGACCCTTGGAATGTCTATGTTTATCAACAAGCTGACATCATTATTTTCAATATGTCTGTACATCTAAAACCTCTGATAATAAGTGAATTCCTCAGTGCTGAAATTCATGTGGCAGGATCTATTCAATGGCTAATATCTATACTTGAGTTCAAGCTCACTTCAGAATAAATTTTTCCTCATAGACATTTATGAACGAAGGATGTGGATTACTTCATTCTGCAATTACCTTGAAAGTCTATTTTTTCACAGCCAGCCAGCTTGGTTATTAATATTTTTCATTTAAACAGATTCAGATAATTTTGTATTATCATTTGCACTTTGTTCTCAGGTGTTTCTAATCTAGTTTTTATAGAAGACAGAACCTTCTCAAAAAGTTATATGTCTTCATTAATTTTTCCAAATTTACCTGGCAGGAAGTCTTTAGTTGTCATTTTTGTTTTTTAAACATATCTTGATTTTTGTTTGCTCTTTAGCTAGAACTTATTTTATTTCTTCTTGACAAAAAAAAAAAAATCTGATCTTGCAGCATTTATGCCATCCTTTTTCCTTTTTATTATTGTAAGTTCATTTATATGTATGTTATTTTAGTTAGCTCTTTTATCTTCATGTTTTTACTCCTTTTTCCTGCTTCATAATATTGTAAAATATTTTCAATATTCTAACTTTTATAAAAAGCAAAGTTACCCTCATCCCTTTTTAAGAAGAAAAATTTCTAAACCCAGAAATTTTTTTTTTATTTTCTTTTTTTTTAATTAAATCCAGTGGCAACAAAGAAAAAAATTAATTCAGGTCAGAAATATTCTTTAGTGATTAAAAAAAGATAAGGAACTGTTCTATTTTAAAATTTCAAGGGAAACTACTGAAGAGAATTTAAACACTTTTATAAATTAATTTTTCTATTAACTACTTTCTTTTTTTTTCTTGCCAAAAGCTCCATGCAAAAGTTTGTAGGTTGTAGGTTTAGCTGAAAGCTGTTGTCACAATTATCCTGGAATTAGCTTGGATCTATGGAATTATTCAAATCAGACTAAAAATATGAGTGAACCTGAATTTAGTTTCAGCGGAAGTAGGCTGACGGCAGCCTTTCATGCAAGAGAGAGGGAAAATTTATCACTGTGTAAAACTTAAGGTTTGGAAAAGGAAACAATAGGAAACCAATCTGTTTCCCTGAAATGATATTTTGATAGTTTCTGGGCCTCAGTCTGCTAAATGCTAGGTCACAAACTTAAAATCTTAACCTACCCATTTTAGAACACATCTAGAGAATGAGTTATTCAAGACTCTTTACACATTATGTTACTTAGCAATTTTTTTTACTGCTTATTTTTTACACAATCTCTTCTATTCAATGTATTAGCAGGATAAGCATTTATAATATTTAATACAATTTGTTTACTCTTGGATTATATGCCACCAAATGTAATTTACATCTTTTCCAATATATTTATGACAGTAAACTTTAGTCTATGCATTACTACTTTAACCTATTAATGCAAAACTGTCCAGAATTTTATATCATCCTTACTTACAAGTAGAGTAATGCAGCACCTGCATATATGAGCTGCAAAGAATGTAATTTTGGTGAGCCTTCGTTATTTTACAAATTAGAGACCTATGAAAGAAAATTCATTCTTCAGTTGAGATCTTTTTGAAGACCCTATATTGAAGAACCTATTTTTTTTTTTTGAAAACTTACAAGATACTTACAGCAAAATGTATTTTAATATTCATATCCCTTTAGATACATGGTTGTCTTATAAATGCCTGCTTCTTTATTACCTAAAGGTAATGCAAATCCATAAACAGGTATGAGGTGAATTTGCAGAATGAAACTTCCTGAAAAGATCAGGAAAAGGCCACCTTATTAGCAATTACTTCTAAGAGCGTAGTTTTCTAAGCAGTGGATATCATAGCATTGAAAACTGCTATTTTAATACAGGCCAAATATGATCTGCCATGAACTATGTTAATATATAGAAATCATAAACAAACTTCATTCTAAGTGGCCTACAGCTGTGTCATGCTTTGTAAGTACATACATCAGAATGTTGCTGTTACGAGGTATGTATTCTTGGTTGCTCAGTTTATTTAACTCATAAAGGTCATAACTCAAGATGTTCGGCAGAATGACACTTGAAATGAAAAGCAAGTGTTTGTTATGGAAAACAAAAACAGATAAACAGGAATACAGAAGGGGAGAAGAGAGGAGAGGAGAGGAGAGGAGAGGAGAGGAGAGGAGAGGGGAGGGGAGGGGAGGGGAGGGGAGGAAAGCTGTGACTTCACAGACGTTTGTGAAGTTAAATCAACAGCTTTCCAATGCCAT
>JBCJKH010029358.1:10592-36142 GCA_039877255.1 Loriculus beryllinus | reverse complement strand
CCAGCGGGAACAGCAGCATAAAAAGCCAAAATTATTGCTCTACCAAGAGCACCAGAATCGGCCAACGGAAGAGACATCAATATTTGGACAGACTCCAAAGATGCGTTTGGAGCAGTTCACGCCATGGGGCTGTGTGGAAAGAGCGCGGGCTTTGGACGTCCCACGGAAAACAACTCGAGCGCTCTGGGAAGAGACAATTTCTCAGTTGACATTAGGATCCTTTTTCACCTCCTTACGGAGCTGTACATATCTTTGTCTAGAAGGATTTGTCTGCTGTTGTGTTTTGGAAAAACTCTGCAAAAGAGGGCTTTGAATTTTAATAACATGCACGCATGGATTTATTAAGCAAAGATAAGAGTGAGAATAGTATGATTAAGAGATTACTCAACCGTCATAAAAAGCCTACTGAAATTGATACCTTTAACTAGCTGGTTTTTAACTATTCTTTTTCACAAATCTGATTATAGATTTAAGTGAAAGTCCAGCAAATCCCTGAAGTATGTGTTTAACTTCAGCTACGCATTGTACTTTAAATACTTGATGAAGTATTTAAAGAAAAAATAAATTAAATTTTATTAAAATTTTTAAAAAATTAAAATTAAAAAAATTTTAGAAATGAAAATATTAAAAAAGCTAATGAATTTCTAGTGCACATAACCTTTAAAAAGTAAACCTTTATGATCTTTCTTTTATATTTAAATTTTGATCAAATTCTTCACAAACCCCATGTAATTTCAAAGAAGTAACAACCTGCAGGTAACGTTTGAAATTTTCTTAAACGTTTTGCCAAGGGGATACTTCAGCTTTTAACTGTATCTGGTATTTAATCTTTCAGAAATGATTACAATAGGTTTGCTGTAACGACGAAACACTTTAGAGTACATTAATGTGTTCAATAGGCAATCACTCCTCAGGATCTACTTAAAGTGAGTATTTTTATGAGGTAACAAACTCACTGGTTCCATTGGAAGAAAAGGAAAAATTGTGTAATGTGAGGGTGACTGAGGACTGCTGCAGGTTGCCCAGAGGCGTTGTGGAAACCATCCTTGGATCCTCGAAAGCTGCCTGGGTATGGTTCAGTGAAATCAGATAAAATTAATAAGGTCTATGACTGGACAAGACTTCCTTCAGAGCTCCATGCTCTATATGTTGTTGCAGAATTAGGTCCTCTTTAGTGGTCTAATCAGCACAACATTTCAAAATGATGAAGTCACTGGTGACTTTGCCACAACAGATAAGCATCTGAGTTAGTTAGGAAATGCTCTTGACAGACAGGTAATAATGTGCTGTTTTTGAAAAGCTTTACATCCTTGATGTGCTAACTCTCATTTGTCCTACTGATTGTTCTGATTTCTGTTTGGTAATGGAATCCTTTCAAACCATCTTGGTCCACAGTAAAATCCACATGAGAATGTCAGGTACCCACAAAATCTACTTTGCATACTTCCTATGGGACAGCTTTTTTGTGCTAGTGGCTGGTAACATGTCAGTATTGCAATATGACTTCTGTTTTTCTAATGGAAGCAAATGCATACGGATATGGCTCTTCATCTGGCAGTGTTCCATACTTCCAAAAGGATCACATCAAGGTTTTGAGATTTTACCTGCTGCTGTTTCTAAGGTGGTTTTTTGCACAGACATAAACTTAACTTCTATCTTATTTCATATTTTTCTTGAAGTTACTCCTACTTTTGAATGCCTGGTTATCAAGATCATGCCAATGCATTTGCTTTCTCTGGTATGTTGAGATTATCTGTGGAGTTAATGGTGTACAGTCAGGTTTTGGTTTTGTTGTGAATTAACTGCAAAAATTAAGTTGCCTGCCTGTATTTTTAAACCCAAATTGGGTTCATGCAAATGCAGAAGTCCTTGCATAGGGACTGAGCATGCTGGATGTCACTGTACAATGCTGGGATGGAGCAAGTAATCCCTGGAAGACCAGTCCAACAACTAGAGAGCTACCGTGCATCTGTGCGTGGCCTTTTTGAAGGCTTTATATTCCAAGAGCTTTGTCAGCCTGTGTGCAACATGGCATGGTTGCAAATCTTAATCTAATGCTGAACATGAGTCACTAAGTCCTTTCAGAAACTAGATCATGAGGTTGTAACATTTGCAAAACGCACAGGCTTTTCCTCCCCATGAATCAGCCAAGAAGTTTCTGCATTTCAGTGCTGTGTTTAAAGCCAGCATGGCACTCACCCTTCTGAGTGGAGGCTGGGTTATACTTACTAGCCAGCAAAAGACAACTTTGGAAAAAAAAAAAAACCCAGAAAAAAAGTGAATAAAAGGAAACAGAAGAAACTACGAGAAATTTTTTACTCTGAATAAATAAGAGCAACTATGTTACACATACAGCTGCTGACAGTATGGTGCGAAGGGGTGCAGATGGTGCGTTTTGTCTTCTGAGACTGGCTGGCTTTAGGTAGGTGAAAGCGTTGCCAGACTCCTCAGGAGTTATAGTTATAGAGATCATGCTCTTCACTGTGAGGTTAAGGGCCCTAATTGCAACTTACTGACCAAATACTACTATGGAAAACTATACCTTGTCTGTATTCTAGAGATTGCTGCTTTAGCAATCATCGGCTGCTGCAGTTATTCTCCTCACCGAAAATCCTTTGTCTTCATCTGTGGTTGTAACTTTGACCACCTTGTCCCCTTCTAGAAATGTCTCTGCGTTCTTTGACTACATACATAAATGCCCTTATCTGTTTAACCTGAAGTCCTAAATTTCAGCTTTTTCATGGGAATAGCACCATCTGAATTTAGCTTTAGGAAGGAGGCTACCATAGATATGAAGCATTTAAGCAAAGAGTTTATTAGATGGAATTTTTGGAAATTAATAAAATAATTTCACAAAAAGAAAAAATAGACTGGAAATATATTCCTGAATTTATTGTGGAAAAGTCTATTAGAAATGTTCAGAAAGTGTCAGCATAAATGACAGGTAATTTTCAGTCTTTTCCTGGTAATAAAAACTAGTTTCAATTTTCCAACTAAGGCAAAATCAAATTGTTGGCCAATTTTATGCTTGAGCATTTCAACATCTACCCTCTTCCCTCTTAGTTTCCCTTTGGGTAAGAGTATAAGGATCATTACTGGTCAGTCCAATGTACTGCTTGATAGCCTGAATTGATGCCTCATCTGATGTTCTCCCACTCTCCCACATAGTTCCTCAGGGGAAGTACAAAGCTATATTAAAATATACCAAATAAATGTATCCAAGAAGAAGCCTCTGCCCTTAAAACAACTATTGAACCTGATGGCTAGCGAACATGCACTTCTTGAGTTGTGTCTTCTGCATTAATCGGTACTTACATCTTTTTGCTATCTCACTTTTACTTTGCTCGTCCTTTCTTTGTCAAATACTGGTACCTGGAAACACCTCATGTTATGATGTAAGAAAACAAAGCTGTAGTATGCTTCTTTCGATTTTATATTTTTCTTATCTAACACAAAACTTCATGAACAATTCAGGTGATGGTGGTAGTTTTGAGAAGTTGAGTATTAGAACATTAACAGAGAGCCATAGGAAGCGCTGGATCATCTTAGCCTGGCATCTGCATTCCAAAATAACAAGTCCCACCATGAAGTCTCAACTCCCAGACAGAGTTCCTGCCCTGCAAGTGCTGTCAGAGGTGTCAGTCTGAAGAACATTCCTGCGCATGACTTGAAGCAGGCCTTGAGTGCTGCTGCCACACGAAGGTAATGAGACTGACCTATGCCATTCCACCACTGACAAGACTCTGAAACAAGACAACTGGAAGGAAAAGGTAGATCAGGTACAACACCTGGCGCTCGTGGTCAGTGCAGGTATATTCAGACTGCCAGTGACCTGAATACCATCTTCACTGGGCATGAGGCAAGCAGCACGTTTTCTGGACTGAGACATGTGAAAGAAGACTACCTTTAGCACTTAGTGCAGAGTGGAAAGCTGGGGAGGTCAAAGACAGAAACTGTAGGGTGATTTCAGTTCCATATTGTCCTTAAGCAGTATCCATGTTGTAATATGTTTTAAGCACAACCCTTCAGCTCAAGAATCAAAAAGGCTAAAGATTCCATGTTAATTAGTTATCTCCAAAGTCATACAGATCTGTAATAACTACCTACAGATCAAAGACATTTCATGTTTAGCATATTTCAACATCAAGACAGAATTAATGTTGTAATTAAAGTCTTAAAATTAGTATTTGGAAGAAGCCAGTCTATCCTATTTATCTGATTGAATACAGCCAATTTTTGTACCATTTTTCACATCCAGGGGCACAATCAAGTTTTTGGTACCAGGCAGCCAGGATACAAAAGCTGCTGCAGGATTTTGTAGGTCACTGTAAGATTATCCCAGCTGGATGACTGAGAGTCAAAAGGCCCAGTGCGTATGTTTCTAACCATGATCATCCCCACCTATACACATGGAGAAAAAGATGTAAAAAGAAGAAAACTACAAATGTTGGAATACCCACCTTATCTTCCCTCACTGATGGTATCTCTTTTTGTTAATTAATTTGCTATTCTGATTGTGCTAAAGCCTTACCTAGAGAAGTAAAAATAGTGAAAATATTCCTTAAAATGCTTCCATTTGCAAGTCTCAAGCATTGAACCAAAAAACCCACATACCTGAGGATCCCTTTGTCCTTGATTTTTTTTTGAAGCTTCCAATCTGCCCTGAAACCATAAATTGGGAATGTTAAAAAGTAATTTGAATTATATCCATTTATTATATTTATATTTATATTATATTATTATTTTATTATATCCATTACAACAACCAAGGCAGATTCTTCGGATTTTTGGCTTAATAATTGAGACCCAGTTGTAAAATGAATTATTACACTTCTCTCAGAGTTACCTCTCCAATATATGCTACAGCTTCCAGTGTTAATGAAGACTGGGCTGTGTGCCTCTCTAGGAAAACGCAAAGTTTATTTTCCTGCATAAAACTTGGAACACTGGTCAAAAGCCATTACAAAAAAGATAAGGTAGCTGAAGTAGTTTATGCTGTCTCTGATTTGGAAAAAAACCCCCCATGATTAACCTCTAGATATTTGTTGCAATGGTAATGAAGGGTTACAATGCCGAGATATTGCTTGAGATACAGTTTAAATGCAACCCAGTGTTACACACAGCATTGTGCCAACTCTTCTCAGACACATTTGTTTGTGTAATGGTTTCAATGTAAACCAGACCCAAGGTATTTCTGGCTGAGTTTCCTCACATTTCTCTTTTATCTTTGTCTAGCATTTCCAATTGCATATGCAATCTCCCTCAGGTGGCTGTTACTGGTGTCCTTTATACATTTCCAGTTTTCATTATATATGCTGCCTGTAATAACTTCTAACTATATAATAACCCTTTGGATTATAATAAGCAGTGTTCTACATTATTACTCAAAGATAAGTTAACTCTTCTCTCTTTTCCTTCTTCTGTGGTTTGCAGTATTGGCACAGTAAACACAGGCATCCATGAATTTAACTTGATACCATCCTGCTGCTACACAGAGAGATCACAAACGTGGGCATGTACTCCAGAACACAGAAATAAGATCAGCGAGTTCTGTTACTATTTTTCTGAATGATCAGTCCCTGGAATACCTTTGAACATGGTGTATGCCCACCACCTGTCTTCAACCTTTGCAATGGCCTGTGCTGGGAGTAATCAGGCTGTTCTACAGCAAACAAAGAGTTTGGTTTTAAAACCGGCCAAAGGTATGGCCTCTGCGATTTATCACAGAACTACAGCTCTGCTCCACTGTGGCAGTCAGGGTTCAAACCCAGTTGTCTGTGTCCTCCCTGAATAAGTCTTCAAAAAAAATAAAAAATACTACAGACAAATGTCTGGCTTCCTGGATGGAGTTGATGGGATAGCATTTTACCCCTGAACTCCAAGAAGCAAAGTGCTGTAGGGCACTGATAGGGTCTTAATCCCAGATGAAAAGTCAAATTACCAAAACACATAATCTGGTGAGGGATGAGAAGTCCCAGCATCTCATGGAAATAATAACAAAAAAGGAATGCGCTACCAAATTGCACACAGGGCAGCACAAGGGCTGTTTGCAACTGCTGTGCAATTCAGATGGGGAAAAAAAGTATTCTTCAGCTTTGACTAGTCCAGCTGTAATCCCTCCCCAAACGCCGCTTCCATTTTGTCCTTTGGGAGGTGAGAGTGCTTACTCTGTATTTTCAGTTCACTCGTGATACTGACTGTACATGAGGGATGAGCCCTAGGTTCCACGTACTATCTCCCTGTCCTCTTCTCCACCCCAAATACCCTCTTAAACCACTATTTTCTTGGTTCAAACAACAAGGCTAAACAGGTGAAATTTTAAATAATGATTGAGGATTTTTTTTATTCATTTAAGTTTCAATATCATTACAGAAAATGTTATGGTACAGAGTTGTTTAACATTAGTTTTATTTCTTTGCTCATTTAATTTCCACACGAATGCTGGTAACACTAATATCTGTACAAGATCAGTCTTTGATTTTTTTAGTTTTCAGTTCTGTACATTTTTAAATGTATTGGTTAAAAAGGCTGTCAGCACTTAAGGAAGCAATTTTTTTGTTTGTTGAAATAAAAGGTATCCAGTTACTGCCCAAGAGTACGGAGCTAGGTGGCTGCTGGGACAAGAGAGATCCCTGAATGCGCAGCGAGGTGAGAAAACCTCGGGGCTTCACTGGGTTCCCAGCACAGCCACTCCGCTTTTGGCACTGTGCACATCAACACGAGATACAAGATAAAGAACAAGCAGAAGCTCTCTGTGAAGCAGTTATGAAGCATACTAATAAGGGAAATCCAAGTGTTGTCTACGCTAGTATAAATAAGCAGACAGCCTTGTTTTAAGAGCATAAGTAGTTGTATCTTTAAAGATGAGAAAAAACACAAGTTCTGCAGGCACCTACTGCTGTCTACTAAAAGCTACCGCTATTAGAACTAGCACTGAACACACAAAGCAATTGCAAGGAAAGGAAAAAGTTGCTTTGATATAATCAGAATAAATTTCTTTGTTAAGATTTGTTTTAAAGTTTTTTTTAAAAGGTATTTATTTAAATTCCATTTGAAATATAGTTCAAGATGTTGACTATACTGATCAACTTTTATCCAAATCAGAAAAACTAGCTGTGCCGTTGCATATTACAGGATACAGTCAATGATATGTGGACATGCATCAAAGCTTCGCTCTTGCTGGTGGCATCATAGCCTTCCAATGACCATGACATCCACCACCTCCCCCTTGTGAAGTTCCACATACTGCTCTGTCTTTGGAGGTAGCATCAACAGTCCATTGGCACTGCGCATACTCATCAGACGACTGCTCATCTGATTCCCTACAGGAGAATGAGAGAAGAATTTCAGTTAAGTTTTCCACTATTTTCAAATGCTGCAACAAACCATGCGAGAAACAAGAGCTATTCTTATGGAGATGTTCATGGTGCTAACTTATTCATAGAGCTGGGCTCTCACTTACAAGGTGGATAGAAACACAGAACTCTGCAGAAAATTAGTCAGCCTCTCTTCGTCTTGGTTCTCAAAACCTTCATTCCCAGTGCTGACTGCTTTCCTATCTAGCCTTCCACATTAGCTATACCTTATATCTCGTCATAGTAAACTGCTTTTCTGTTGGAACTTCTAATCCTATCAAAATTACTTTATTTTTCAATTTGTATACCTAATATGATTGTAGAAAGACTAAAATCAGCACACTCTAGAATGTTCTTAATACCCCGTTATAGAGTAAATAGAATACATTTATTCTATCTGAATAGTCTCATTTAGCATGACTAGCTTAGTGCTAGTAAGTGAAGTAGCTGAAGCCACAAGTGCTGATGGAGAAAACTTTTGATAAGACTAATGCTGCTAACACAGAACTAGCTAAATCCGGCAGGTGCAAGCAGAATGAAGAAGATAAGGACCAACGAAACAGCTCCAAGAGAATGAATGAGGTAACTTCAGAAGAAGGCCTGGTGACAAAGAAGACCAATCAGAAATCAAGAGATGACCAACCACAGTTAAGTGATTGGACTTGCGGATCAGGAGCCACGTGGTACGGGTATAATTGGAGGGCATGATCCGGGGCAGGGTTCCCTCTCCAGAGGCACCCAGCTCAGGCTGTAACCTGAGAACTAACAAGATAGGAACTGGAAACCTTCACTTTGACTTCACACTTTTCAGTGCAATCCTAGGGCTGGACCACAGGTGGGCAGCTGAGTAAATCCATAACATGCACCACCTCAAAAGACTGAGTTTCTCTGGGACACTGAGCTTCACAACGTGCCCTGAAGAAAAATAGTTATCATATTGGTAGTACTGACAAAAAAAAAAAAAAAGGAGGAATAAAAAGTTGTGTTCTTCAGTTTCTTGGGTTTTAAACCTCCAGAGGCTGTGATCTTGGGACTCAACGGTAAGAACTTTCTCTGAGTAAAGAGTAAGATTCATTTCAGCTAATGCTTACCCTGTGAAGAATTGTATAGAGTGCTTTGTATTGAACAATTTGGATGCAGCAAAAAGACAATTAGTTGTTTAAGGACCTCAGTCTCTTGAGTAACTGGCAGAGTTAGTCTTCCAGTGCTATACAGCTAATAAAGTATTCAAATATAGTGTTTACCTCAACTGCAGCTGAGTATTCCTAGGTGGCAAACATGGCTAAGAAAAGCCTTGGTCTGCTTTAAAAGAACATATACAAATTCTGATATCTCTTCTACTTTTTCAGTTTGGCTAGAATCACACTTTTACCTGTATTATTCCTACCTAAGCTTCAACTTGTGTTTGATTAGTACATGCACAAGAGCATGAGTAAGCAAATGTGTCTGTGAGTGCAAGTAGCATGGGTGGATGCTTATGAAAACAAATGTATGCACATAGCAAGCATACAGGTGTGGAGTGTGTATAAAGGCAGGTTATTCAGATAAAGGAAGTTTTAATGGTTAAGTTGGTAAGTCTTATCATGACTGTATTTTATAATAATGTACATAGAATCATAGAAATGTATAATTAACTAGGTTGGAAAAGTCCTTCAAGATCAAGTCCACCTGTACACCAGGACTGCCAAGTCCACCACTAAATCATGTTACTAAGGACCTCATCTACTTGTTTTTTGAACATGCATGGATATGCACAAGTATGCCAGCAAATCAGCCTGAATAAGGAAGATTATATGAAAAAATGTGTGCACATGCTTGGTTGTTTTTAGACATGTATGTAGGAAGGCAAGGACTCGTGTGAGTGTGTCTGCCAGTCTGTGTGATGGGGCACTAACCTGTACTCTGTGCCCAAGGTAGAGGTTCTTGGTGATGCCAAGTCAGTATGCACCGATGATATTCTGGGCGGGGGTCCAATTTTACATCACATGATAACTGTAGAATAAAAGGATGAAAATGTCACACATTCACACTGCACTGTCTAAGATAACAGAATCATCTGCTCAATCGTTTTTCCTTAAAAATAGTCTTCTTAAAGACTTGCATTTTGAGGTCAGATGGTGTCTAGTGCAAGATCAAAAGCGGCTGAAGGCAGAGACTGCAGTATTTAAGGAAAATACAACTGTGATAATATTGCTCCTTTACTGGGAGTTTAAAAACAGTACTTCTCTGGAAAAAAAGCTTTTTAATTTCTGGTCTCTGCATTACACTGATAAAGATAAAAATGTTATTTGCATTCAAAATCCTGCTAGCTCTGACAAAAGAGAAATGGCCATTTTTGAAATGAAAAGACATACAAGGGATGCCTCACAATGGAATTTAATGGAATACATTGGAAAATTCACACAAAATAGAGAGTCATTACAAATTGCTATTTCAGAATATTTTAGCTGTAAGACAAGGAAAAATCTAGATGCCTGAGGAAGTGTGCAAGAAACACGGGATAAACAGCAAGAGAAAACTGCATAGCCATGAACACTAGGAAAACTAGAAAAAGTGTCCCTTGGTATTGTATCAAAAATAGAAGAATCATACATTGTAACAATATACCTTGCATCTACATTAAACAGTTACAATGCCCATGATTTCTTTTAAAAATGAAATTAATAGTTTAAGGGACTTATATTGCTTTGGGGGTGTGTAGAGTAGGGACTCGTGGGCTACTTGTACAAATAACTCAGGAACAGAAAGGCTTTAAAGTTGTATTTTCCATTGCTAGTACAGAACTATCCAACTCTTCAGGTATTACCAGATTACTCTGCATTTTTTACCACAGGTTAAAACCATTTATTTATTTATTTATTTTACCCAGGAAAAGTGTCCCTTCTGCCTTACTGGCAAACGACTGCCGCTGCACAAGTGCATCTTGCTCTATTAAATCTGACTCTTAGAAATTTTGGGACTGAATATTTGGGACACAGAGATTGAGAATGTGTCTCTGTTTTGTGTGAACTTCCTTCAACTTTCCAGAATTAGTCTAGGGGTCAGATTCCACTAACAAGACAGCCTTTCAGAGCCTGAGGAGCTGTGCTTCAACATCTTGAGATTTTTAAATAGAAGACAAGCTTCTTACCCTGGCTTTGATGATGGTTGGCCGAGGATCCAGGATACCCTGCATTTTCCTCAGTGCGGGTACAACAAAGAGATTACAGGTGACAACGGCTGAGACAGGGTTGCCTGTAGGACAAAAACCAGTTGGTGGTGACTCCCTCTTGATTTAGTCTGTGAAATGCTGGAAGTGATCTAATGTTTTTTATAGCAAATGCACTTCTAAAGGACTCTAAAGACTTTTTCATGCTACGTATAGGAAACATTTCATTCAAGACTGGAGTGGCATATGGGCCTACTGCATACATGGATGGGTCCTAGCTGGTAGGGTTCTTGATTCATGATTAAGGTTTTCAAGACCTATGGAAGAATAACTTCTAATTCTCTAACAGAGAGGCAAAATGCTTTAGTACAAATTCTGAGGAGAATTCTACTGATTTATATGTTTTCTGTTGGCTTATAAGAGATGTGTATGACCAACATCTGTCAAACACCACTTGATTCATGCATCTGCACTTCCCTAGGTGACAGTTTTAAAATAAATATTATGATCAGACAGATGATCCATTGAGCTTTCCTCTAGAAGAAAACGTACTGCAGCAACTAAAATAAGAGAGGGAAAGAGCACAAGAGATGCATTTGAAAACCACCAGCTTATCAAGAGCAGGATTCCTTGTGTAGTCAGAAATCCATGGAAATCCAGAGCAAGAGGAATAAACCAAATTCTTCCTGATTTAGATGATAAGAGATTTGTAGCCATTTCCCCAAGGAAATGTTTATTCTGAGCGGTGATTTCCAAGGAATCGCAGAACCAGGTGGTGAAGCGATGCTGCCCTCTTTTGGTTTCACGACTGAATAAAAGAATTCTGTGACATGTTCCTTGGCACTCCCTCGCTTTTGTCTCTGTTTTCAGTATGTCAGAGTGGATGCACTGACTTACACACAGAGCATATTTACCGTGAAGGCAGAGGGAGCTGTGGGAAAAAACCACCCCTGCACAGTATCACTTCCAAAACCCAAGGAAATTGCTGGATGGAAGAAAGCGTAAGGCCTGTACAGGGGCAAATTCTGAGGATAGGAACAAGAAAGAACTCCTCAATATACCCCTATAAGTCTGTCCCTTCTGGAAATTTCTCAGAAAAACTTACAAGTACCTTCCTTAGGGATGCCAACACCAGACGTAGGTGCTGTGAAATGTCACTGTTTTGTTTTATATCCATCATATATGCACGACAACAAAAGTAATCCACAAAACATCTTACCTGGGAGTGCAAAGATTATTTTCCTTACACCATCAATATCCAGAGTTGCAAAAGTTGTTGGCAGACTATGGAAAAAGAAAGATATTTAATATCTTCACTAGACTTCATTTGAACATTATTATGTTATTATTTAAAACATTTGGAAAAGAAAACAAAACAGGATCTCCCTCCCTCAGCAGTTTGTTAGCACCTGCTGCTTATTCCATACTGGGGGTGTAATCCTCTCTTTGCGATGACAGAACAATTATTTTTTCTTAGTATTCAGCTATGAAGTTTTAAGTAGATGATTTTCCTTGTGAAACAGCCAAGAGCAGATGAACTAGTAATCAAAAATCTAAATCCTGTCTGCATGCTAGAAGCCAATTAACAAAGAAGCAAAACTGAAATGCATTACAGAGCTGTATCTGTTTTCATACGAGGCTCTCCAAATTCTCTGCAATACTAGTAACTCTAATTTTCCTTCCTCCAGTGCCTACAGCAGTAGTGACAATGGAGCAGTATTTCAGAGCAGCAAATGCTAGGTAGTCTGCAGATGAACACATTCAGATAAGCAGGCAGAGCTGCAGTCAGGTTAAGACCTATGTCTATCAGTAAACAGCTCTCTGTCTTTCACAGCTGCTCCAAAGTGTTATTTAGTGACTTGTTATCAGGGCTATTACAAATAGGACAGAAATGTGATGGCTCAAGAATGTGGCTGGCAATAAAAAGGTACTCATCTGTGAAAAAATATTTTCTACTTACCTATGTTAATAGCATCCTTTTAAACATTACAAATGATACTTTGTAGGAACAATAGTTAGGCTGAGTTCCTTGGCTTTATCTTGAACTAACAGCAGACAATAGTGGCTGACCAGAAGCAATTCTGGAGATTTGCCACACTTTGATCATTAGTACCTAGTTTTGTACCTGCTAGGACTAATCAATATCCTATATTACCAAGGCAAGTGGGTGTTGGAAGTTTTTGTTTTCAAATTTCTCTAACACAATGGGAACTATATGCTAGACCTCCAAATCTTATCACCAGTACACAAACTGAGGGACAAAAAATCTAATAGCTAATTCATATTTAGTGAAAACTCTAAATTCTCATATTAGAGTTCAACACCATCACAGGTAAAGTCCTCAAGTATTTTCTCCTGGCAGTGCTGCTAGACAAGATTCAACTTTACATTATCTCAGCAACTTTCAAATCAAGTGGAAGAATGGTAAATCCCAGGCATCATGCTGCAGTAGGGTAGTGCATCAAAATACAGGCCAACAAAACAAATTCTGACTTCACTCTTGGAACTTAGTCAAGTGAATTCTTCCCAATGTAATCACAGTTAATCTCTAAGGCCTTTTAAGACAGAATTAATAGAAACTAACACACAATATTTGCTAGTGCACTACAGCCAATGAAAATGAGTGCTTACATTCTCAGTAACATTAGGTGACCAAATGCTTTGGTAGCAGCAAGACATGACTTTCTTACAGAATAAAATGAAAATGGATGCTTGGGGAAAATAAATTTCTTAAAGCTTTTCTGGCTAGTTATTAAAACTTTATCGCTACAAGTCTACAGATGGAGCACCAGGGGAAAGAACTGTGTTTGCTTTCAGGTAAGCCAGACCAGAATTTAATATTCTGAATTGTCTAAATCAGGTTATGCATTCTTGTCAGCAGCAGATCTCACTTCTGGGACTTCCCCATATTGGCTGTAGCAGTAAGACAGAAGCAGTGAGCAATTTCCATGCCTTCATCCAGCATGGGAGATGCTTTCAGCTCACTTGCTCCCTTTACGTAAGGGAGCTGGTGGTCATAGCAGCAGAAGCACCAAACCCACATGGGCTGTATGCAGAGATAGTAAAATTTTTGTCTGTTTTCACAGCAAATACCACTTTCTGTTCTGCTTCCTGGCAACAGTCACAGGGTAGAGGGAATCATTCCTCAAAGTTGCACTTGGCCTTGTGTTACTGGACTGTGCCAATAACCTAGCTGGCAAACAAAGTGCACTCCATTGTTAGTGAGGCAGAGCAGCAGACATCTTTCTGCTACTGTAAAGTGAAAGGGAGCCTTCTATTTTATATACACATAGTTTTAATTTTCTCTAAAAAAGCACACTTCCAGACTCATTAATTTGCAGTGCTACAGCAAAGGAAAGCAATGCTGAAACAGTTTTCTGAGGCAAACTAAACACATAAAGGATTGTGTTTACTTTAAAATTACTATGCTCAGTATGCCAGATAAAACTCTGTAAATTAGCTGTCGTTCCACCTCTCTCAAGAAACTGATTGTTTGTAAGGATATGCAAATTTTGAAGTGAAATGAGATGTTTTTTAAGCAAACCAGCAGCTAAATGTCCTTATGTTTTCCAGTTGTTTCATAACAATGTCAACTTTGAGCTCTCCGATCACAGTGAAGACTGTGGCAACACTTACAGCTTGCTGCTTTTCCCCCAGTCCCCAAGCTTGATTTGCAACAATTTATCACAGAAATATCTTTTACTGATAAAACGTAACCTCTCTGTTCCAGTTAATTTCACCCATAAAGATGCTAAATAGTCTGAACAGGATTGATTTTGCTTCTTTTTCCATATATATTTATCATGCGTAGCATATTTGGAAAACTGAAATGTATTGAAGCACTTCTACAGGATATTTGGCTCACTACAAACCCCATCTATGCTGCCTAAGTAGAAAGATTTCTTACCCTGGTTTCATAAAAACTCTGCCAAAGTGAATCTGTGCGTGAAGATCAATATCCAGCACCTGTTTAAGATAGTCCTGTTCAAATTCAAAAGAGAAAATCAATTAGGTAACATCAAAGTGGCTTACATCATCTAAGCACTCAAAGCAATTAATTAATACCAAGTGAAGATGAAAGACTTTTCATATCCTGAAAGTGCTACATTCCAGTGGGGAATTTCCAGTATTTGAAAAAAGTATTTTCAAAATGATGTGGTGAAAACCAGACTCAGTTTAGGTACTAAACCTGACTTCATGAGGACATAGTAATGCATTTATTCAAACATCCGCAGCTGCACCAGAATCTTAGAGGACCCCACAAATACCTACTACTAAAACATTCTCTATGTCAAAGATGGAAAAAACCTGTATGGTTCAAAGTCAAGACTTAAAATCATCAAGTTATTTAATTTTTGCCATAGAAGCTATCTAGCAGTGGATTTAGAAATCTAGTACTTCTGAAATCAATACTGTACTGTAGAAATCATAGCTTTCCAGGATACTTTAATTACTGCAGTTTCTTGGTGACATGGTCTAATTCACAGTGGCTGGGGTTAACAGTCCTTATAAAGAAAAAACTGTGGGTAGCTTGTGTGTTAAATGGTTTTGCATAAATACAATTGATCCAGTTATTAAACCAAATTGAATGACTTGTTTAGTCTTTCTTGAAACTTGCTGTGTTTCAAGATGTAGCATCCTGTCTGTTGTGTTTAGTGAGATTAAAGACAAAGGACGTAACAGTCATCTATGGAGAGAGATTGTTGTAGCAGTAAATCTGAAGGTCCCTCGCAGTTTTCCCATCTTTCTCTCTCTTTTTTGTCTTTTTAGTGTGTGTTTAAATACTCAGAAAGCAGCAACTTTTTTTCAGCCAGGCATGAATTCTAAATAATGTTTTACTTTCTAGTTACTTTCTGGATGTTCACAGTTATTTCATCAAAACTGCTGAAAGCTCAGTATCGGAGGCGTAGCCATCAGGGGAATATACAGTCTATGACCTCATGCAATTGCCTCAATTCAGACTGGAATGAAATTAACCAGAAGGCATGAACACCTGCAAGATCATCCAGCAGTCCGGTCACCCCCAAGTGTCCTTATCTCTGCACTATGTTGCCGCATTCCCAATTTAATGAGGAGCACTTGTCCTTGATTATTTTTCTAAGACTAGTGTGGACAATAATGGGATTGAAAGTAATTGACACTGGTTGAACTACTTATCCATTTTCATGATGTATCCAACAACATGATTTCTACTCAGAAAAGTGACAAAAACACCATTCACGTTTGCCATCTCCAAATGACTGTCTTTCTTTAGTATCTGATATTATAAAAGCAGAGATGTTTCTTTTACCTGCCAAACTCACAGATTCAGCCTGGGATCAAAAAGTAATCTGAGTTTTCCTTGAGTCATGATTAATAAATGTCCTGCAGGTTCATCTACGCCTCACCAGCATCTGTGTATCCCTATTTTCTTTGATGGTTTTGGCACAGGGATTATCAACAGGAACTCAATCAACAATTCTGTTAATGATTCAAAAGGCAAATATATCAGCTCACTGCATCTCGTATGTATTGCCTCTGTAGGACTATCAGGCGCAAAATGTGATAAAACTATTTTTGTAACAGATACAGCTTTGGCATATTCGGGAGAGAGATCTGCTGAGCAAGAACGAGCTATTTATATACTCAGGTTGCTTTTCAAAGTGCTTTCAAAGTAGCTTTATTCCATCTACTTTTACCTGCTCTAAGAATAAAAAGAAGTCTGTTGCCTTTATGTGCTATTAACCAAACACCCTACTCATCATAATTATATAAATTATTCCTGAAATAAAAACACATTTGCAAATCGAGAATTAGAATTTTCCCTGTTGTACAGTAATAAGAGCATAGGGAATGATGATAGTGCTGCAGACTATTTTTCTGATTAGTTCACATTTAAGTGTTCCAAAAAAAGTAAGGTCCCTTTTTAAATAAACATTATACAAAGGTAGAAGCTCTGACGATAGACTCTGGCTTGACATTCTTATATATATTGTAGGAA
Organism: Loriculus beryllinus; assembly: GCA_039877255.1. Lineage (NCBI taxonomy): Eukaryota > Metazoa > Chordata > Aves > Psittaciformes > Psittacidae > Loriculus > Loriculus beryllinus. Next base: position 19,659 of record JBCJKH010029358.1, on the reverse strand, counting down.
ATTAAATTTAGCATACCTTTTCCCCCATAGATACACCTCCTGATGTAATGATGACATCAGCACGGCTGATACCCTCATTCAGTGCATTCAGTAAATCATCTGGGCTACAGAAAAGAACAGGCAACTGGATTAGTGGCATGGAACTAGTACAAGTTGTAGTGTAAGCAAGAGTCTGTGTGCACACAGATGTATACTCATACACGTATTTTAAGAAAGAGATATAGCTCTTGGATAATGTAAGATCTTTTCCTTGACTCCACCCTGCTCTACTCAATACAGTCTCATTAAGTGAACACCACACCATTTGGCACCTTTCTGTCTAAGAGCTTTGCAACAGGAACATTGGGATAGTTAAGGCTGGGACTGAAGAACACTGACATAGGCGTCAAAAAGTATGCAATTTGCACAGTAGGTAACAATACAAATTATGATTTAGATGGACTGACAGAGCTATATAAAGGGGATTGGCCCATGAAAATTACTGGCCACCAAGCAGGCTGCAGTACTACCTGTCTAGCTTATTTGATGTGTGTAAAACTAGGGGTAAGACTCCACTTCAAACTTTCATTAATGAAAAGTGGGAATAAATCCTTTGTCTATCTTCTCCATCAGAGGGCTCTGCAGCAAAAAGCAGCTGTACATCCAGTTCATCTTGTAAAAACACAATTTGTTCTGTTCAAATATCTATTTAACTTCCTGAGAAATAGTGTAAGGGGAGATGTGACGTTCCTCCATACAAAGAGTACAACTGCAAAGATGAAGGACAGAAGCTGAGTGTATTTCGTGTATTTCAGTTTTGGTGTCTTAACTATTTTTTTTTTTCTTCAGATCTAAACTAGTGCAGAAACTTAAGATTACAGCTTATATAAGACCAAAGGAATTCAAAATAATTCTCAATTTATTAAATACCTACTTTAACATTTGTGAACTGACCAGAAGCTGGCCAGTTGCTATGACTGTATGTAATGTTCCCTCAACGGTATGTTTTCATTTCAGTGATTCTCAAAGTTTTTCATGGAAGGCTGTTCCTTCTTAGAATGCTAGTGATTGTATATTCGCCTAGAATACAGCACCTCAGTTAAATGCCACACTACAATTACAAACCAGCATTATTGGTTATCAAGGCTTTGCAGGTTACAGGTGGCATACGGGCTGTCCTTTGGGAGCTTTGGCTAGATTTCAATAAAAGATAGAATCACTGCAGTTATTTTGGGGTTTGAGCTGGGAACAGGAAAATTAGACTTACTATGCAAGTCCTGGTTGACTTTTCGGAGACTAACAGAAACAGTGTATTTCAAAAGCTCTCAGAAAGAAAAACCCCTTCTTCTGAGCATCCTGTCTCTGCTCATGGTTTATTGAAAACAAAGTAGCAGTTAGCATTATGTGGTGTTGTGCACACTACAATTTATGTCACACAAGAAAGACTTTGCTCCCTCACTGAATAGGCATCTCAAGTGCATGCAACCCCACATACCCTCCTCACCAGAGAGCCCTCACATGTCCTGTAACCTGGTCATGCCTTAACAGGCAGAAAGACACAAGACCCTTTCTCCACCATGTCTAGTGACTGATGCAACATCTTCTTTGGTATCACAGTGTGGTTATTCTGGAAAACTTTTGTATTTGCGTTTGGCTGCATCCATTGTTTAGGGTCATATTTCTTTGTAAAAGGTAGGCAACAAACTACAGCAAATCAGCCCTAAAGAAGGGCGGATTGCTGGTGCCATAGAGCAAGCTACAATCAATCAGATAGAATTGTACCCTACCATTGTTTTAGAGGAAACGGTGGTTTAAGGTATTGTGGTATGCCTCCACAAATTTTATTTAGTGTACTGGGTATCTCTGATACTCTAAATTGCCTATAATGAATGTCTGAATTCTGTTTTCTTTCTGGAGAAAATAAAGAACGCGTGGACTCGAGCAAAACCATCTTCTTTGTTCTTCAGGAAACAGACATTTTCTCAGCTCCCCTTTTGAAATCTCAGGATCATTTTACCCAAAATCCAGCACAAGTCTTCACTAACTGTTGAAGGCAAGAGGAAAGAAGCAAGTCTGCTGGTGGCTGCTGTCAGTATCTTCTTCAGAACAAACTGTTTCATATTGATTGTCTAATTAATAATCAGTATGTAGTAAGATATTGCTTAAGATTATTATAGAGAGTTTAATAGGAGAAGTCTCTCAAGATCTAAGCGTTCCTTAATCCTTGCCCATGAGGACTGGAGCGCAGACTGGAATGCAACAAGGAATACATATTCTTTGCACAGTTTGACAGAGGTCTTCCTGAAGCTTGATGACAGTCAGACACACTACTATTACTAGGCTAAGACTGCTTTCAGTGTATTTTTCTCCTTATGTTGTGATGCAGCTGAGGACCTTCTGGAGCTTGCTTCAGGCTGTTTCATTTTATCTTGCTTAATTATTTAAGAGTTATACATAGGTAGCAAGACCACCTGCCCGAGGACATCCTAAGTGTGAACTATGAAGCATGCTTGGTTTTGGTTGTGGTTTGAGAATAACGGAAAACAGTGAAAAATAGTCAAGTGTATATTCAACTGTTGTTAAACAGAATGGAAGTTCTCCCACTTACATACCAAATATATATATATATATATATATGTGTGTGTGTGTGTGTGCGTGTGTATAAAATTACTTAACAAAGGAAAAAAACCCCAACAAACCCAAAATAAGCCCAAGCTCAGACGAGGTGAGGACTCAATTCACACCTTTGTTTATGAGGGTAGCACATCACTGGAGTAGTTCATATTTTTTTTTTATTATATGTCACGTAAAATGTTGAAATTAGTGGAGTTGCTGCATTTTTATTTTTAGCATTTCCAGTTGAATGACCTGTATAACACATCCAGTTCTTTACTTGCTGTATTACACAAGACATTTAAGAATTCTACCACTAAAACTTTATGCAACCAATATCACTGCCTATCACCTTCAGATAGTTGCAAAATGCACTGAATCCTTCCAAAATCAAATATGTGATAGAAATTTTATTATAATAAGTGGAATTATTACGCTAGCTTGGCTTTTATTCTGATGGAAAGAGACATTTACAGAATTCTCTCTCTTTTCTTTGCAGAAGGTTTCTCTCTTTTTTAACACACTGGTCACATTTCTTTTTGTTACTCAAGTCTGTCTAACTTTCTATCCTACTTGAGTCTGGCAGTTCCATGACTCAGCAATTAACACAAAACACTCCTTACAGGAGTCACCTGCAGTAATCTTCAATCAACACTGCAACAAACATTTGCCTTGCCTTTAGATGAATTAATGCAGAGAGTTATCATTCAAATGTCTATTAACACATATTTGATATAATCAGATAAGAAGATGCTACTTCTTGTTTAATTTGTTGTATAGCAATGAACAGCTTCTCCTTTGCACTGTCATGGAAAAAGAATAAAGTGAAGACAATTATGAAAGAATAGACAACATACCTTTGGCATCTGAGCATAAGAGGAAAAAATTGTTCAAAAAGGCCTGTGAAAAATCACCATGAAGCTGAGAAATAACACTCACTGAGCTGGTACAAATCGCAAACTATGTTCTGGCCATTGGCAGGGACAGGATACAGGATTAGCTAGACTAATGGTCTAGTTTAGTATGATAAATCCTTTAAAATGTCTTGTGAAAGTGCTACTCTTGGATTATTTTCCTTCATGGACAGAACTGTTAACAGCTCCTCAAATATAATGGTGAATACCTTAATCAATGTAAAGTAGATTTTCATGAGAAGTCTCATTTCCAAATGGCAAAACTGTTCTGTTTCATTTGGTGATTTTCAAAGTCAGAGTGACACTGTGCACAAGAAGGGAGTGCGCTTTTCTAACATGCTGCAACTGACTGCAAAAATGACATTCCCTCAATGTTTCTTATCACATCCCAGCATCTTCTGTAAATACGACTAGGAAAAAGTTGTTCTAGAACAATTACATACGGTTTACGAAACTATTCATATAGGTAAGAAAGCACAAATCCAACCTTTTTACCAACAGTCGAAATCCCCACCTACAGCAGATTGTGTCTGTATAAATATTATGTGTATTGTACATATATTTTTGAAACTGCAGACATAATACTTTGCATAAAGAAACCATGTACTTTTAAGTATACCTTTATACTATCTGCTAATTTTGTCAGTCTGATAAACAGAGTATTGACATCACTACCTCAATTTCCTGACCCTCTTTATACAGGATGGAGCAGAATGAGCAATACAATCTGGAAATTAGTCGGAAGGTGTGTGCTGTATAGTGGCAGCAGAATGTGTAAAGTCCAATAAGCAGATGCATGACATTGCAGTTGACATGCCACCTGATTTCATTAATTTCAAGAGCGGGCTTGCAGGATGGCAGGATACCAGAATAGGAACGCTTTCTGGATTCATGAAAAATTCTGATTATCAAAGCTAGTTTGTGGAAAACTGTTACACAGCACTTGATTACTAAGCTGTCTTTGAACTGAAAAGATATGAACGAGCTTAAAAGCTTGAACAGGAAAATTATGCAAGCCTCATTAAAACAGACATCAGCCATGTAGGAGATTTTTTTCATCTTCCTCAAAAGAAAGTACAGTACAGCCAAAAATTCTCAGTGTTTTAAGTGCCATTTTGAAGTACCCTAAATTACAGTGTAATTTTCTCTTTCAAATAGAAATCAACATCTGTTAATTCACTTCTGTTGATCCTATTGTGTGCTTCACTGTCATTAATTATAAATCTGTCAGCCTTTTCAGTGATACAACCCTTAACACCAGCAGTTTGATACATGCAATTAAAATGCGCAGTGTTATAATTTAATTTAGAAAACAAGTAACAACAAATGGTGATCTGCATCACCTACTACTTTGCAGTAAAATGAGTTATCTCTGTAAAAATCAAAGTGGAACATTCAGTTAGGACTGACTTATCAAGCCATTGTCAAAGTACAAAATCCACAGTTCACTACTAATTTCCAAGACTATTTCCACCAAGTTCTTTGCCACAGTAGTCTTATTCATTCAAATTAACCTCAATACCTGACAGTAATTTCCAGTCTTTGCTGTTCACTGCCATATACAGCTATTACTGTTGGGTGGCTAATAGAAGCCCTTGTACTGTACTCCGACTTTTATAAATCCAGGTTTTCTGGAAACCCATATTTGCAAAATTTGTGCACACAAACCATCACAGTTAGCCCCTTAAACCTGAGTGCTTTATGGATATATTGGACACAGATACATAAAGATATGCATGCACTATAATGCACCAGATGTATGCAGAAGTGTCTATTGTGAGTACAAAAGCAGAGCTCGGTAACCTTTCTCGCCTAGTGTTTGACTTTATTTGAAAGCATCTCAAGTATTTCAGATATATGCTGAAATAATGACCCCTTCAGACACGATTCCTCACAGATTCAGCAGAGCTACAGGTTCCTGAACGCACAGTGAAAACTGAAGTACTACCAGTGATCCTACACCAGTCACACACTAAAGACCAGAGGAGACCAGCTGCTCCTCTGAACTACAGCAGTTGACTGCAAACTTCAAAAGCCTATGTGCCGTCTGTAGGTACTCTGAGTTTAGCACATTCTGGCCATGTCTGCACAAACTGGCAACAGTGGTTTGTGCTAATTTTGCATTTTACAAGGTCTTTTTTCTGCTAAACAGATCTCCCAGAAGAGGATATATAACTAAGGTACAAGGACCTGCCAGAAATTCCTCCTGTATGCAGAGATCCCAATCAAGCTTCCAGTTTCACATCAGAAAAAAAAAGAAACACCTCCAAAACAACAAAGACTTTACCAAAGTAAAACTTTCATAAAAAACAAAACCCAAAGATACTGTACTTACTGTACTCAAACAGAGATCTCATCAAGCTAAATGACATTTCTGTTCGAGGAAAGATGGGATATGGAGTTGATCCTTTATGATTAACTTTTACTTTTCTTCTTGTGCTCATTCAGCTGAGGTGACGATTTCAAAATGAATAGATGAATGCAGCTAGGCATAAAGACAAAGCCTGTCACACACCTCTCACTTCATGGCCAACATGAATATTTTGTATATCAGTAATTTGCAGGATGCAGATTAGTGATTAGGTGCTGCATTAGGTTTAGCCAGCTAAAACTCATCTTCTGTGGAATGTAATATTGAATATAATCTAATGAATATATTTCAATGTATTTCAATGCATAAATTCAATGAATGAATATTTGAATGTAATAGGAATTCTGTGTTTTGACTAGTCTGGTTTTCTAAGGCAGAAGAAGATCCGATTTTGATGATGTATGTAGGAACATATGGGTACTCTTCTGAAACTGTATTTGTTTCAAAATTCTCCAGTGTATTTCATCATGTTCTCACAATGTTTCTTCCTTCTACCTTCTGTGGTATTTCTCTACATCACTTTGAACAGATGCACTGTGTTTTCCCTAAGAATACAGGCCAGCTTGTGAGGAAAGCTGGAATAATTACAGCAGCTTCTGGCTTGTTCAACATGACTATGTAGGTTTTGTCTATCTGATAACAACATAAAAGAATCTGTCTTTGCTACTTTTTGCTGGTACTTTAACTGCTGCTGCTGCAAATAAGAACGCTATTTTGCAGAGTATTCTTTTTCATGTTACATTTACGACTTTGATCAGAGGCCTTCAACTGTTGCTGAAGTTACCATAAGATCTGCCTAATGACTTCAGCTTTTTGTCTCTGTACCTTGATGACAACGCATTTTACTTCACTGTTTTCATGAACTATTTCAGAAGACTTCCACTCATATGTATGCCAGAACGACAAGAGACTAGAAAGGTCAGAAAAAGAGATAGCCATGGGAGTTCCACAGGAAAGGGTCCCATGTTGCAGAAGCCAGGTGCTTCTTGGCTACGGAACATTCCTACATGAAGGAATTTACATTTTTGATGGCTGGGTCCTGAGCTGCATTCTTGTCTGCTGCTTGTGTACATTCATCTGCAAGCATTTGCTTGTGAATTGTAATTACTATTTTTTTCATCAATGCTGAAAGAACAGAACCTTTGATAGAACAGGAACTTTGATAATTCAGGTGCTGTCGATTATACTAAGCCCTGAATGTAAGAAAAGGCCTGAGAACAGTTTGTTGTATTAATTAATAAATTCCCCAAATACTTTACTGGCTGGAGAAAATGAATCCTATCCCAACACTTTCCAGAAATCTATTAGTTTTTCCGAGAAGTTGGCTGGCATTTCACTGGTAAAGATAATAGCTTCTGTTTTATCTTCCTTATGAAAGAGGTGAATCTATATGGATTCCCTGAAAAGTTTTCACTTTTGGAGTGAAAAATACTCAAGAGTTGTAACTGGGTTGAAATAATATATATATATATATATATATATAAAAAACATATAATATATATATCTAACTGATTATACAATTTATATATAACATATATAACTTATTATATAACTTATATATATAACTTATATATATAACTTATTATACAACTTATGTACAACTGAGTGAAGATTACACCACACACACTAATCAATGTCTCAAAAATCAGACATTGCTCATCAATAAAGATGACAGGCAACTGGTGAGTCTGAAGAGTAAATGTGGTTCTGCAGTTAATTCTTTCAGACATAACTGAAAGTAAAATAGTATGAATAATATAATTAGTGACAATCGCTTATATGTTGCAGACAGTATTACAAAGTCTGACATGCAGCAACATGGTATTTGGTACATTATGGTATAATGGAATGTCTTACTTTTTTTTCATTTTTCTTTAACTTCCATTTTATGTAAATCTGAAATAAATTTAAACTGAATTTAAGGTAAATTCATCCCTTACGTAAACATATAACTGCTACTCAACTACAGTATGGATGTCTCTATGACAGGTAGAAATGCAGTCCCTAAAGACAACGCTTCTAAATGGAGGCTTTCTCTGTAAAGCTGCACCTTTTACAGAATCATAACTTAGTCACTTGGAAAAATGTCTGTTTTCAGAAGAAAAAAGAGTTGAAAGCCACAGGTCAGAGACAATATAAAAAGGCCTTTCAAAATTCCCTGTCATCAGCAATGCCTTAAACCAAATAGTTAATTTTTTAGAAAATGTCAAATGAAGTATGACATCAATTTTTGTTTACTAAAACATAGTACAAATTATCCAAGACAAGTAAGTTACAGTTTGTTAGAAATAAGTGACGAGAAGGAACTGAAAGAGAAACTTACTCTGTCTGAGACCAGCAAGTCAATTTTTCGACAGTTGTCAGGTGACGGAAGAAACTAGACCTTCATTTGTCTCTAGGATACGGGACTGTATTCCTTCAAGCACAAAGATGGGAGCAGAAGCACTTTCTTATTGCTCATACTTTGGGTAGCAAGGTTTTATTCTAGGGTTCTTTTTTTTTTGTTGATGCTTGCCCCAGCACTGATTAGAAGAGCCAAAAGGCTCATTTAATGTGTCCTCTGGATTTAGGCTATTAGCAATGATATGTGACTTCTATGAGGTATTCCAAGTTGATCACCAGCTTGGTAGCTTCCAGCCTCTAAGCAATTTCTGATAAAGCAGACAGTCTATATTACGTTCTTCACATTCATCTAAAATATTTTAAAGATGACAGGTTCTCATAAGCTAACTGCAGTTCATTTCTGGGGGATGTGTAGTGTCCAGCTTAAGATTCTAATGGGTTGATCTCTTTAGTCAATTTAATGAGGAAAACCTAAATTTATGACAATGTGGCTTCAGCATGAACAACCAATTGCTAAACAATTTTAGAAGGCTAAGGAAATAGCAGATTGATGCAATAATGAGTAAAGAAACTTGTTTTTCTAGTATGCAAAATAAGCATTAAGCTACAATTCAATCCTCCAACTTTCTGTTATAAAAACAGGCCGATTAACCTCAGTGAGGATCCTCACATGAATGAAGGTTTTGGATACTAGCCCACCATAGGTTTTTCATTACTTTTCAGCCTGTATTTAATTTCTATTAGAATCAAACTATAGGAAATAATTTTTTCTGTTTGTTAATGGAGAAAATGACAGGTGGTACACCCTCCCTCTGTTATCACTCCTGCCCCTTTGGCCTGTCTGTGA
>JBCJKH010029358.1:0-10586 GCA_039877255.1 Loriculus beryllinus | reverse complement strand
GTAAGTTCTGTAAACTAATCTATATTATTAAGCCATCCCCCTAAATAAGATCTAGCATACAATTGTACATGTATTTTAGAAAAAAAGTGTACTGATAGTTTAGAGATTTCATGAGCATTCCAGTTAGCCTGCTCTAGAGATGATCAGCATGTTAATGGAAAAACAAGTATGCAGGTATGACTGAAGAATCTCAACTGTGATTTCCGCAGAGCTGTACTCTGCTAGTACCTTCAAGCAGGTTTCTTCCCAATTTGCTGTATTTTTAAAGGGAAAAGACTTGATGGATAAAGCTATTTGCTGCTACTGGTGAGTAATGTAAACATTCTTGGTATTAACAGAACTTCAGCTTTACTAATGTTCTGGAGCCATGTATGTCTACAGTGCACTGGTGCATAAGAACTTAACTGACAAGGCAATGTTATTTAATTGACAGAATAAAAATACCATTCCTTCTGTACGGCAACAACCTGTAAAATCTGTGCTCCAAGCTCTGTACTGACAGACATCTAGTCAAGCCTGTCTGTGAGCATGCATGTGTCTCAACTTCCCAAGTGTTTTAAAAACAGTGCTCACCAATCTGGTAGGCCTGTCTCCGCAGTGTTCTGGAAGCTCTGTGTCCCTTCTTCTTTAAAAACATCTGGCTTCCTGAGGGTAAAGGAAGCTGAAGGGGTATAATAAAGAGCTAGGGAAGGAGAGAGGCTCCTGGGGTGAAAGGAATACTCTGTGCCCAGCTGTATCCCCCTTAGTGGCTCTGAATATTCAAAATCATCATGAGAAATGCTTCGTCTCTGCAAGGCCAGCCAATAGAAGAGACAGGGAGTGCATGGGAACACTTTTCTATCATAGTTTTGACAGGGTTCTCACAAGGATGAAGTTGTGGATGAATTTAGGCTCAACTGGGAATGCCAGCAATGCATAGTTCATCTTTTCTTGCAGAGTCTATGGAGAAACTTCTTTACTCTTGACTTGCAGGCAAAACAAAATGAAGCATTAAACACTGACATTTTGGAAGGAGGACCACAGATAATAATGTGAAAATATTTGCAGATGTGCCCTATTGAAACATTTTTACTCACACTTTCTAGCTTCTTATTCAGGAAAGGGTCTCAAGGCATATTAAATATCACTGTCTTGACTACAAGGGGAATGGGCTGTATTTATTCTAATTTTATATCTCCATAGTCAGTAAAGATGCCACTTCATTCATGAGAAGCTTCATACTGAGCTACCTGGTCCCAAGAGATAGGATTAGAAAAAATGTCCAAAACTGAGAAAGTTACTGCTATCAGGATCTTACTTAAAATTATGTTTTGCTAAGAATTCCTATTTTACGAAGACAACATTTCCTTTTACCTACACCTCTTCCAAGCCAGTTTCACTGGGAAAAAATAATCATTAAATAGCATCCTTTGTAACAGAAATATGAAATAAGCTGAAATCTGCCTAGATACTCTTAAATGTAGGACAAATAAATGTAAAATGTAAAACATCAGAAAAACAGATTTATAAATGTCTTTTAAAATAAAACCCTAAACTAAGATGTTCAAGATTGAAACAGATCAGGTCATGAATTGTCATTTGTGCAGCTCTTGAGCCCTTCTTTTCAGCAGGCTGCACTGTTAACAAAGTCAATCTCCCTTCACAATCCCCAGCACAGGCTCAGTTCATCCTGAACATAGCAGCTGCTGTCTATCATTTAGGTTGGACCAGATGACACTTGATGATACTTCAACCTTGCATTCTATGATTTGATTCCGTGGTCATTTCAAAGATCACTTCTGGGCACATAGAGATCTTGCCTGACAGAGGAATGTGAGGAGAAGATGGGGCCTGCATGCTGCGCTATTCTTACACTGTCATGCATGCACACGAACACTGCTACATGAAGTCTAAAATCCTCTTTATTGTCTTCTAAATCCTCGCCTGGTTTTTCCTCATATGTCATCATGGAAATGGTATGTCAGATCAGATGCATACTAATGTTGTTTGGAAGTCATGGAAAAATGTTAAAAGTATTCAGGTTATATGTTTAGGCGTCTATATCCTTCTGATAGTTTTACCAAGATACTCATTTCCTCAAGTGGCTTCAGTCCCTTATTTGTTCTTCTATTCACTGCCAGAGAACAAAGTCAGTCTTTGCTTCTCAAATAGGGTCACTATGTCAGGAAGTGACATACAAAAGACTTTCAGATTTCATAAGTGATTCCAGATTCTGGTTTACTCATCAGCATTATAGACAGGAGTCTCAAAACCCAACTTTTTCCAGCAAGGTTCTAAATCCTAAAAGTACTCTGACTCTCACGATATTCCTCTCCCAGAAGACAGACTGAAACTACAGATGTTTCTAAACACACAGAATTACAGATATAAGGAAATCAAAAGCATCTTATTGAAAATTATAGAAAGTTTTACATTCATTTGAGTATCACATATTAAAATACCCAAAGCTCTGACTGGCACTCTGTCTTTAAAGACAACTGTTGCTGTGTTATTTCTCCTGATACTGGTCTTCTGAGTTTGCGCTTCTACTACATACTGCTCAATAGTGTAACATGAAAATTAATTTAATTCTTTGAAGTAAAGAGTTCAGAGATTATTTGTGAGCAGGAGAAATGATTTTGATAAGTCTATCTGATTTGGTACTTATCAAAATCTGGGAGCCTCCTTGAATTTCCTTCTGTTCGAACTGAAATAAATATCCAATCTTGCTTTTAAATGAGTTTTTATCAAAGCATTTAATATAGTTTCCTATAAACTAATTACTTTCACTGTTTACAGCCTAAAATGCTCTAACTAATATCAAACCATTGCTGCTGAATTCAAAGTTTATTCTCCATGTGGCTCGGTATTATTGGAATGTAAGCAGGTCATTATGTAAGATCTTTGTTGAACTAAACAGTCTGAGTTCTGATACTGTTGGAACATACGGTCCATCTTTCAACCACCTAAAAAAATTAATGGTTCTTCTCTGAATTCTTGTTACGTTCTTTTCCTGAGAATATAAAGGTAAGACCAAAAAACCTTTTAATTCTACAGGAGACTTAGCTCTTTATACATATGCTAGAACTTATATTCAGCAGATTTCTTGCTTCTATTCTCAAATCTTCTCCTAAATCTTTACTTTTTAGGATACAGTCCTCTATCCTGTAAATCTTACTTACATTATTTAGTTATATTATACATATATATAAAAAACCATACTTGGCTGTATGAATGATGTACTAATAAAGTTTTCTAAGTGATTCATATTGCTGAAACAGTGAGCAATCTTCAACATTCACCACTTCTTTCATCTTTTTGTATTTATTGCCATTATTAGTTTAAGTTATTTTCTTCTAGGGTATTAATAGTAAAATGTCAACCTTGAAAAATTTCTTAGTCCCTCGGGGAACCCAAATTCCTATATATGGTCTAGATATAAAGGATGTTGAAAGTAGTTTAAGTGAACGATATTTTGGCTTCTAGAGGCTGAAGTTCTCTTCTAAACAGAACTTATGTCTGCAAGAATTTTCTTTAAATGTTGACACGCGTCTCAAAAACAGAGTAGTTTTTATTTCTCTCCAATAAGCAGTTACAGATTACCTCTGTTTTCAAACACAGGAGGATTTTCACAGTATTCTGTCCTCTTTATTATTTGACTTTTAGTGTCATGTTCTACTACTGTGATTCTATAAATGCAAATTCAGGAAGTGGTTCATGCTTGTGCTGAGGAAAATCAGGAGAATGACACGTTGTTGTGTATTAGTTTTGCACCTGTCACCTCTATGGCATAAAATTTTATTACCTGTCACACTATATAGTTTCCTACTGGTACATAAGACCCCCTGGGCCTTGCACTGGCCCCTTTCACAGGTTCTTTTTTCCACCTTTGTTTTGACTCAAGCATTTCTTTGTGTTTTCCGAATAAGTGCATTAGATGACATGACAACTTATCTGAAGCTGGCCATAATGATTATCAAGAATTGTGATAGATATTAAACATTTCTGCTTGAAAAGAAGAATATTATTCTAGACAGGGCACAATGAAAGAGAAAATCTCCATGTCTGAATCACCTTCAAACCGCTACCCAGTGCCACTGCATTCATCAGGCTCTAATCGTACTTTATAATGCCATCATTCTTTGAGCAGATCTGGAACTGAATTCACTGTAGAAAAAACTAATATTGTGACATTTGATCTACATCCTTTTCTCTGACAAGCCTTTTCTTGCACTCATTTGTTAAATGATACTACTACTACTAAAAATTCTGTTCACAGTATATTTGATTATACCCACGTTGGACATTAAACTGGTGCTTGGAGAGGCTAGGATTCTGTGCCTGCATTCTGTCTATAACTCACTTGTATGATAATGCATGTCAAGTTGATATTGCATGAGAAATGTTAAGAGTTAGAGCAGCTTCTCTGCTCTTCTCCCTCCACTCCAGATGTTCCATCTGAATGATAATACTAGTAATTTCATGCAACCCACACAAGTACACAAGACTTAAACCTCTTTTTGAATGTAAAACATAAAATTCAAGCAGACTAAATCCTTTAATCAGATTGTAGTATCCCTTCCAAAATATGGGAAGACTATTGAAAGCCTTTATTTTAGGGATATCATACAACAATGCTGTCACAATAGCAAGGGTGATTTTTAATGAGTTTACCTGTCACTTAGGAGCTCTATTTTGTCAAACAATATTGTCAAACAATATGCGATAAAAGAGACATATATAAATGAGAGACAAATCAATTTTAATGTTGAAAAGCTCTCATATGCTGCTGATTTTATAAATATTCTGATAAATTTTAAAGCAACTGAGCAGATAAAGATGCAAATTTCCTAAATTTTTCTCCTATGGGGAGAGAGATATTCTTTCTCTCTCTCCATTGTGTAATCACAGGCTCATAAATGAAAATGCATTTGGAAGCAGCTAATGTTATACTTGTCTCAGAGAAAAATGATAAAGGAATTAGAAAATACAGACAAAATGCAGAGAAGGGGAAAATGCACTCAAGTAAACACAGGTAAAACTAAAGGAAACTGAAGGCATTACATATGCAAACAAAATTCTTTAGCAAGTTTAATAAAAGAGCCTCTCATAGAAGGAAAACTGTCAAAATGGAAGACAGCTTTCTAAAACAGAGGTCCATGCTATTTTGCTAAGGCTAAACTTTAGCGTTTTAAATAAACAGTGGATACAAAGAACAACACATATGAAATAATCAGACACACAAATATCTTGATAATTAAGTTAATGGTTCTGCAGATCAGATCAAAGATGTAACTCATTTTATCAATGGTTTCTAAAGAACCACATAATTTCATTGACTACAAGCAAAGCAAATTAAATTAGAAGCCTTTCTAACTCGGTCTTGTTATATGAGACAACATTCAAAAGTACATTGGAATACCAGTTTTAACCGGCCAATCGTCAGCAATTTTTTGACAAGTTATTCACCTATTCACACAAAGATGAAAGACACAACAGTAAGAACATCAGAAGGGTTCTTTCTTTTTTTGTTTTTGGAGTAGTTTTAGAAATGGAGTATCTTCCATTTCTACTCAGAGCTGTGTGCTTTTCAAACAGCTTTTTACATGTTAACAACACAAATAGAGAAAATCTTGGCTTCTAGTCAGATGTAGCTTCAGCTGTATCACATTTTTCCAGGTTTGTTATCTTTTCCTATTGCTTGCTTCTAGGATTTTAATTGTAGATCTTATCTATGTGTTTTGAACTTGTTGTTTTCATTTTGAATATTGAGTAATACATAAGCTTATGAGAATGGAAACAAACAATGACAACCTTAGAAATTGTTAAAATGCTTAAAAAATAAATTGTTAGTTTCAATTGAAAATACAAATATTGGCTAAAGTGAAACTTGAGTGGCCAGTTCAAAATGTAACTTCACATATGATTAGTAAGCAAAGGCATTTTTTAAGTGTTCCTAACTACTCTGCAGACACTCATAGACATTCCATGTGCTTCCCCATCCTTTCAAAGACTCTGTTTCAATGTGTTTACATCTACCACATTTCCAGGCTGTGAAGCAGCTGCACGAGCTATTTTCTTACCTAAACACCTGTGAAACATACACTGAACTGCAATACAGGAATACTTACCTCTCAGTTTATCTCTGCAAGTACTACTCTAAAACAATTTGATTATTAGCTCTGTAAATATGACTGACAAGAATTTCCATGCTTGTTAAAAAACTTCACTGATTATAACTATAATTCTGCTCAGCTGCATTCCCTACTACCTGCTCTCTCAAACTCTTATGGTACACAGAGACACTGCCAGTAAAACGGAGTAAAAATTTACTCAATTTAAAATGTATAAGCAAAAAGAAACAGGAAAAAAGAAGTATGTAACACCCAAGTGTGAAATACAGGAATGAAGAAACACCTTACAGTGATACTTTCAAAGAAAAAAATACAAATCTTTAATTTTCCCTTCTGAGAAGTATTGTTTGCTGGTTATTTTTACCACATCTATTTTTACTGCAGGTATTGCAGGCACATAAAATCTTTCTTTTTCACTCTTTAGATACATACTATACATACAAAATAACTGCACATACATATGAGCACAAACACACATGCACACACATAATCTATGGTTTAATTCTATCAAACCATGTAACAGACCCTGGAGGCTTGCTCAGCTTTTCTATAAACATACTGACTAAATCACCAAAACTGTACCCTTTGTAAGACTAAGTCTCCTGCATTTGTTCAACATTTGCTTAGTGGCTTTATTACATAATGAAATAATACCATTCTTGCTATCTAATTTACATTTAAACTAATTTACATAATCAGATTTTTCCTTTGACTGAAACAGAACTGCAGATGTATTTTGTTGTAAAGGGGACTGTGGTTGTTTAGTCCAGAGTAAAGAAGGCTCAGGGGAGACCTTATCGCTATCTATAACTGCCTTCAGGAGGTTATAATGAGGGAGGTGTTCTCTTTTCCCAAGTGATATGATGAGAGGAAATGGCTTCAAATTATGTCAGGGGAGTTTAGTTTGGATATTAGGAAAAACTTCTGCACTGAAAGGGCTGTCAGGCATTGGAACAGGCTGCCCAGGAAAGTGGTTGAGTTGCCATCCCTGGAGGTATTTTCAAGACGCATAGACATGGCACTTAGGGACATGGTTTAGTGGTGGATTCGGCAGCGCTCAGTTAACCATTGAACTCAATGATCTTTAAGTGCTCATCGAACCTAAATGATTCTATGATCCTATGACTCTAAAAATGATTTGTTATTTATTACTGAAAGCCTTCAAGATTATTTATCTTCACAGATAATCCATGTCTAGGAGGTCACAGAAAAAATTCCTGAAGGCAATGAAGCACATAGTCATATTTTTGCACAATGACCTTAAACTCTGGTCGACTTTATAGCAAATTTGAGACTATAACTATTTGGTTAGGACAAGGTCATAAAGAGTAAACAAGCTTTACATTCTCATAAACAGTCTCATGAGCTTAGACTCTGTTCTCATAAAATCACCACTTGAAACTAGAAACATTCATGGGCAGAAGGTTTTTGATATTTATTAGTATTTGCAATAACAATGGAGTTTGCCAGGCCAGAGTAGCAATAAGGATGTCTGAATGCAGCCAGTGAAAGCATTCAGAAGGGTGTGCTTTCCCTGAGATCACAACAACTACTGTAATTGCTGTGCATCACATTCCCTACATGAACACTTCAAATACAACTGCATGTCCTGGAGCTACCACTGAGGTTGGTTCACTATTGTAAAACCACCCAGTGGTTGGCCCATTCATGTACTTTCTGTCAAACCAGTGATGCTTTGTATTGAATCCTGCACAAGGGAAGACTAGTTTTTAAACAAACTGTTCCCTAGCAGTAACCTGGTCTCCCTGCTCGGGAATTTTGTCATCAATGAACGTGGAAAGTGGATGCTGAAATTCACTATTTCCTTTTTTTTTTTTTTTTTCCCCTTCTTTCAGATCTGGCCTCACTTTTAACTACCTATAAGGAACAACCCCTTCCTCAAAGAGGCAGAGGTGAACCTGAACAACTCCCCATCAAACCAAGTCTGTCAGTTGGTTTGATACCCAAAATGAGAAACAAGGAAACTTGTTCAGAGCCTTTGGGGCACAATAAATTGAGGAAATACATTATGCTGAGAAACTCAAGACATGGATGACAGGCACTGCACAGCCTTGCAAAGGACAAAAGACTGAACACTTCAATCACTCATCTTAGAGCTCTCAACAGGAGATGTTACTTTGCTACCACTGGGAAACAAGAAGCAATCACTGTCAGATGAACGGAAAGACTGATCACAGCTACTACTCTGTGACAATCAAAGTTGAGGCCATTAAAGGAAAAAAAAAATTCACTCTTTCGAATTCTTTCTTTGATACATTTCTGGAAATGTTGAGCAACATCCAGCAGTGGGGCCTTCCCCAAAAGACACTTACTCATCATCTGACAAAATGTAATACTCTAAATTAATTTTGTCACGGAAAATAAACCCTGAGAAAAACTTTCCTTCTTTATTGGATCAGAAAAAAGTATAATTGCTGTAGAAATGTCTCTTTCTGCATTTTTAAGTATGGTACTTGGAATGATAGTGCAGCAATAAATACAATTTGCACAATAATAGATGCTTCAACAAACAGAAGGCAAAACAAGGTAAACACTATTCAATAAAAAAATTATCAAATTATCCCTCTTAATATTAGAATAGACTTATTTATTTCTCTAATGAAAGGGGTAAAACATCTTCTTCAAGATGTGCCCTGTCACAACATTGTCACACTTGCAATAAGTGACATTTTCTTTTTTCCATGGATGCCATAAAGCGCACCACATGAATATGAGGTGACATCTTTACTAACATGTGGTACTTACTTATCTCCTATAATTCCTAAGTTGATTGTTGGATAGCCATGTTCTTGGATTGTAGCTAGGAGAGTTGAACGGTTACTGTCCCGAATCTTTCCTGGCAAGAGGTCATCTTCAGGATTCAGTAGCTATAAAACCAGAAATACTTTTAGTCAGTCTACTTGCATTGCTTTGCACAAGTGAGAATTTTCTTCTTCATATGGGACAGAATATTAGGCACCTATAATAAAATACATATATATAAAGTGATTAGTGAATTTAATTTAATAAGATATATGCTTGTTTAATCCAATCCTCCATGTTGCTTAGTCTGTTTCTATTGGTCCAAGCCTGCAAAACATTCTTTCTTCTTATGAGCACCTGGCTTCTAATCTCAAACATTAGAAATCAAACTACAAATTTTACGTTTCCAAGTTACTGCTTCTATTTAAATGCTTCCAAAGGAACCTCGTTGATATTGCTAACTAGATTTAAAGGCATTAAAAGAAATTTTAAAGTTCATTGTTTAATTATCAATAAAAATAACTTTTAAATACAGTAATCTGTATTGGAATAACAGACAGAAGCTTAAACCTTTGTTCTTATACTAATTACTGAATTGGACTAAAATCTTTCTTTCAAGATAGTATCATAGCAATTGCCTTACACACATCCTATATTGTGGAATTTAAACTACAAAACATACATATGTAAACATATTTTACATATAATAGGATTTTTTTTGTAGGACACAGAAGGACAACACAACACTGTCAGGAGGTAAATAATAATAAAATACCTATGTGAAAATTACAGCCATAGTATTAGGTAGCAAGGTCAGAATAACTGGAAGTGGAGTATGGCTAAATTTTAATGCTTTGGCTAGCAACTCTACTTGTTTCTATTTATAGTGAAGATTTCCATAGGATGTTTAAGAAACCCACCATGTAGGGTTGGAACTAGATGATCTTAAGGTCACTTCCAATGTTAACTATTATATGATCCTACGGTCTTTTTTAACGCAAGATACAAAAGAGGGTGCCCACATAGATAATGGATGCTTTAATGCAAGAACTTTCAGTCATACAGAAGGTACTATTCAGAAAATCATCACCTACAATCCTTGTAGCTCTTTGGATTTGTTCTTCAATTTGCAGTATGTTTTCTGCACAACACAACCTATTTATGTTAGGAAATCTGGCAAGATTCTGTCCTAGCAAGGCTGGCCTCTGTCACCCACAGTACTCAGTAGTCACAAAGTAACATTCACTGGGGCTGTGGAAGTTGTGAGGACACCGCCAGATTACAAAATTCAACCTATTAAAAACATCCAAAGTCATTTAAAATTTAACATATTCAAGCCATATGGAATACAGCTATGGGGTTTATGTTTGTGTCAGGATTTCAAGAAGTTTGTCGCACAAGACAGTCAAAATTATAGATCAAACTTCATACTGTCTTTAAACTTCAAACTGACTTTATCTCAACCTACAAGTTCTTTTGTTTTTGCTCTTCCTTTTCTCTCTCTGTCCTGTTGTCAGAAGGAATGAGCGAGCACAGCTGCTGGCCAGGGTCAACTCCCCCATACACAAAATCCCTAAATTAAGTTAATCCTGAATCTGATTTTTCTGATGTATTTAAAAGAAACCAATTAGAAAGCTGGTCTACAGTTCTACCAACTGCAGATTATCTGGATTTCAACACGTGCTACTATTAAAATACTAAGGCACAACA
>JBCJKH010029353.1:0-10507 GCA_039877255.1 Loriculus beryllinus | reverse complement strand
ATATGAGGAAGAAATTCTTTACTGTTAGGGTGGTGAGGCACTGGAATGGGTTGCCCAAGGAAGTTGTGAGTGCTCCAGCTCATCCCTGGCTGTGTTCAAGGCCAGGTTGGACGAAGTCTTGGGGGGAGGCATGGTTTAGTGTGGAGTGTGCCCTGCTTGTGGCAGGAGGTTGGAACTAGATGATGTTAATGTCCTTTCCAGCCCTAATGATTCTATGATTCTATGATTCAGAGACAACCATCAAATATTTTAGCAACCATTCCCAACATTTCTTTTTTTTTTTTAACAAGCATTCATTTGTCCACATTTTTATGTATACTGTGAACTACTAGGAAAAAGAAAAAAGTAAGTTCACATGCACTTTAAATCTGCTATAGTTCCTACTGAAAAATAAAGAGTATTAATCACAAATATTTCGTATTTAATCTGAAGGTTAAAAGGGTAGGAGAATTGAAAGAATTATGTAAAACCTGTCACACCCTAGATATCTTAGAGCAACATAAAGAAAATCAACACACACCTAATTGCCATCTTTACCTGTAAAGTTTAAAGAGGTCTTCTATAAAAATTACATATAATCAATATGAGTGCAGCTATAAAAGGAATCACACATGGCACCCTGCAATTTAGTACTGTCCTTATTACTGCTGGGTTCCACTTTTATATTTATAGTATGCATAATGAATGAATACATTTTAGAACTGATCCAAGGGGAAAAAATCTATTTGCCTTTTGATATATCCTAAACCAACTACTTGTTTTTCTTAAATTCAAATTAAAATACATTCAGTTTGTGGTTGATCTGAGGAAGAATTGAGTTGGTTTTATGCAGTGAAGAAGCTATATGAAAGAGAACATTTAATTAAATAAAGAAAAATATATCACAGACATAATCAAAAAGTCAGTCAGAGAAAAGGATGAACAAATTGGCACCAGTAGCAAGTGCAAAAAGTTAAAAAGTGCATATATAATTGCTTTCAGATTTGGAGTTATTTGTCAATTACTTTTAAATGCTTCTGACTTACCTTGACAATATCTTAAAAAGAAGTATTTGCCATTTTAAGAATCATTATTAGGTGATATATTCTGTGTGAGAAAGTATTTTTCCAAGTGTGTGCGATTTTAGGTACCTTTCTATGATCAGCTTATGCAGTTCAACCTTAATTAATTTTGCTTGAACACTTGGAGTCCAAAAGACTGTGCCAGTGTCCTGAGTCACTTAATCCTCTGCATTCAGATTTACTGATCTACGTTTAGTGCAAAAATCTAGTAACTAACAATGTCTATGTAGCTCAATGTGGATTTCAAATACAAACTCACTGACCTAGGAGCAAGAAATAGAGCTTGCTATTAACATGAATCTTGTTGATACCTAAAGTAAAGAGTTTTCTAGTTTAAACTACAGTAAAATTCTAGTTTAAACTAAAATTTGGACTAGATATAAGAAATAATTTTTTAACAATGATGGTGATTAAACACTGGAGCAGGTTGCCTGGTGGGGTAGTAGATGACCTATCCCTGGTAATATTCAAGGTCAGGTTGATCAGGACTCTGAGCAACCTGATCACGTTGAAGATGTCCCTGCTCATTGCAGGGGGAGTGGACTAGATTAATTTTAAAGGTTTTAAAGGTAAATTTCCAAACCAAACCATTTTATAATTCTATGTTTCTATTGTTACTCTTACTGCTAATAGGATAAGAATAGATATTTTGTACTTGTTGTCAGTTGTCACAATCTTTGCTAGCATGAAAAATGTGAAGAAGCAAGCATTTTGCAAATGTGTAGGAGTTCTTTCTGCATGCTTAAGAAGTCAGAAGTGCATGCAAAACTGACAGGAGAGATGATTTTACTCTTCAGTCCATATATATGATCAGACCTGAGGTCTTTAAATAGGTCACACAGAGTGTGCACGGAAAGCTTAACCAATATCATGCACATCAGATGTACTGTAATGTGTTGTGCTACTCTTTGTGTATGCACTGTTGTTGTACGTTCTGTCACTCTGCCCCATGCAAACTCCTGAAAGCACATATCTCAGCTTTCAGATATGCTCATCTTATTGTCCATGCCATATAACACGTCATCACATAGATATTGAATTGCTTATGTCACCTTTGAAAGGCATATGCTTTTCCTTTCTTTGTTATTGGAAACTACTGAATATTCTTCTGTTCAGACTGCCTTCTGTCCTTGTGTTTGACCTCTGAAATTAAGTCATTCTAACTAGAGGGCCTGCCATTTTTACAACTTTGTAAAATGTCACAGAATCATAGAAAGGTTTGGGTTGAAAAGGACCTTAAATATCACCTAGTTCCAATCCCCCTGCCACAGGCAGGGACACTTTCCACGAGACCAGGTTGCTCAAAACCTTGTCTAACCTGGCCTTGAACACTTCCAGGGATAGGGCGTCCACAACGTCTCTGGGTACTGTCTGTTTCAGTATTTCACCACCCTGATATTGAAGAAATGGCATAAAATCATTCTAACAGCACAAAAATATAATCTTCAGTAAGGTACGGCTTATTCAGATTCTGAGTTCCTGAGCTCTAGTTTTCTCTGCCATTGATTTTTTATTTAAGACAAAATTTCTGTGATTTAATCTGCTCAGTTTTACTTTGGGTTGATATCTAATTCAGTGAGATCCTTCTGAACACTTATTAGAGCATTGTTAGGGGTATGAAAATAAAATGTTACATGAATGCAAAGTATTGCTATGTTTAGATGCTTTGCACCAGCCTGCTGCTCATTGATGTTGCTCACAGGAAAGAGTGAATGATATAAACTTTATTTGACAGAAAAGTCTTCAGCAATCACCAGGATTAGTGCTATAAAGGTACTAAAAACTAATGACAATGTCATTGTATTCAGGCTAACAGGCTTTGCTAAGAGGCAAGAAATGTTAACTTAGGTCTGGATCTATAAAAAGACTGCATTCCAGTCATGGCTGTCTGGTGTCCAGCTACTCTGATATGCCAGAAGGATGAACACCTGACAATCTGCAGCGGTGAAGCCTATGACATCAAGTACATTGAGCTAATATCATTTATTTGGCTACTGGAATGAAACTGGTTTATGACAGATTGGCTTAGAGGCCTTACTTAGAAAGCGCTCTGTAACAACCTCCACCTATCCACACACGAGAGTTTATTAATGCACCACTCTTCAAGATCAACAAGAATACCTTTTATTGACTTTCAGATCTAAGGTTTACAGCTTTAGGGTTGCATTAAAAGTGTACTGTATTTCATACTAAACAGTTTAATTATTATTAGACAACCTAAGCTTCTTAAGATGATACCTAATCAATATCTTTCATCAGGCTTGATATTTTAAATAGCCTTTTTTAATTATTAAAAAGAAGTAATTAATAGACTGTTGAAGAACAACAAAAAAACACAAGTAATTTTTATAAGATTTTATATTCAAAGGGCTTAAATTCTTCTGCTTTCAAAGATACAGAAAGAGAAAAAGACAGAGGAAACACTGCATTTGCCTCTCCTCAGAAATGACACTGAATATAAAATGTTAATTTTTGCAACTTAAGTACATTTTCAAGAAGTGTACATATATTTTGTGTACTTGCATAAAAGTACATATTCTGAGTACTTCATCATGATCAATCATTTCTTCACTAATTTCTATTGAACAGTTGTCTAGGATGTATATACTCTAAACTTCAGTATAACTTCTGACATTTTTCTTATTAATTCCAGGATCGTCCATTTTGTGAGTAATAAGGGTTCTACTTGTGTCTAAGATAGTCTTATCATTAGATGAAGCTACAGCTACAGCAATTTCCCACAAAAGATCTTTGCTGCACGCAGTTTGTTTACACTATTTCTTCGATGCTTCTACTCCTTCTTTGTGTCTCTTGCAGTTTTGGTTTGCTTTTTTCCCTTAGAGATATATTAATTCTGTCTGCTTAGGATTGACTTTGCTTCCAGATCACTTTCACTTTCTGTTTATTTTTTTTTCTTTTCCTCTAAAATCATTATGGAGAAATGATTCCATTCTGCACCTTAGGAAACACATTTCTTTCTCTAAGTTTAAATCAAGTTCTTAATAGCCTTTCTCTCAATTTTGGGCCTTAGATTAATCTTGCAAACCTGTTTACTGGGGTTTTAAGTACGTTTCAAAGTTCTCTCACTAGTCTCAAACCTGCTTTTAATTCTTTTTTTATTTTTAGTTTCTCATATAAGACCAATAAAATACACATGCCTCATTCTCACCTGCCGATGTGAGTAGCTCTGGAGAGGCTGCCTTCAGCACTGGACTGTGGGGAAGTCACAGCATCCAGGAGCCTCGTTCTTAACTGTAGGAGCAACCACGGAAGCCTTAAATCCTCCTCTGGACTTGCCCAGGAGCAGCAGCTCTGCTGACTAACCGGCTGCTTCACAGTGGCGGCGCTGGGACGGCACTGCCCCGAGCACGTAACGCTGCCCTTGGGAGTGAGAGCCCCTGAAGCACATCAAGTCAGGGTGAGCAGGCAGTGTCCAGCAGGACAGCAGGTGGTCATTGAGACAGTGCTCTAGGAGGCATCCTCTCAGCAGAAAGCACAGAACACTAAATCCTCTCTGCTGGCCCTCAGTGATACGTTTTAGTGGTGGTGGTGGCAGTCATGAGGTAATGGTTGGACTTGATGATCGTAAAGGTCTTTTCCAACCTAGCTGATTCTGTGATTCTTTATAAGACTTAAATTTCCTTAACTATCTTTACACTGCTTTTGCACTCTTCCCAACAGCGCTGAATATAATGTAATTGCATAGTCTGGAGTTTTTAATCCAAAGTCTTCTATTTAAACCTTTTTTTGTATTATGTTCTTTCGTTGCTCCCATAGGTCTACTTTTCATTCTGACTCTACTGCTTGTACTCAGTAGTGTCATATTGCGCTTTAATTTACAAATTATAACAATACCGAATCCTTAATAAGATGACAAAAAGGGATGTTTTTGTCTTTTCAGCTGAAAATATAAAAGTAGCTTTAGATAGACTAGGATTTTGCAAAGGTTGTTTCTCTTCTAGTTTGATCAGTCTTATGTGTACAGGTTATCTCAACAGTTTTCTGCTCCAGAACAATGCCTTTAAACTTTTTATCAGAATATATAACATGTGAGGGTTTTTATAGCAATATCTGTTTAAGGCTATATGATAGTACGAAAAAATGACAACCAAGTGCAGTAACAATATATATACCTATAAAAATAAATTTAAGCATAAGACGTATGAGAACAAATGAAATAGGTAACAGTAGGTTATTGTTTTTTTCCAAGGGAGAACAAAGGTTCTTGACCACTGTTTATTGTTCTGCGATTTCAAGTGTGATGGAGGACAGAAAAAAGCTGAACATCAAAAGGGTGCAAGTAAGAAAAATTAAATTGTAGGGAGAAAGGTCTAGATGGAATGCACTGATAAAAATTAGGCAATGAAAGAAATCAGGAGAAGAGTGGAATAATTTCACTTGAAAGTCTATTTTAAAGGATAAGGAATGTAATGTAGTTCTTTCTCCAGTCTGCAGTGCGGTTCTTAATAGTATATTCTGCAGCTGCCCTGTACACAGGACTCCCACTGATATTAATAAATGTTCTTTTCATAGAACTACTGCAGAATATGAATAGAAATCAAGAGAAGAAAACTTTTACTGTTATGCCCAGAACACAGGACACTTGTCATTTTTACAGTGCTGACCTGTTCTTTCATCCCTTGATCACCCTAATCTGTCTGAATTTGACCTTTGTCTCATGGTTATATTTACGTGGCATGCTATTTGCAGAATAAATATTGTTTCTTCCTATTTCTTTTCCATATCCATGCATTCACATTTTTCTCCATGACAACTCTGAAGTATAATTACAGTTAAAAAAACAAACCAAAACACAAGAAACCGCAATCATTATAGCCTTGGAAATTTTCATAATTTCCAAATACACCACAAAGTATCTCAGAATAATAAAGACTTTTGCTTTTTCTATCTTCAGTTGATTCAATACTTCTTGACCTAAATGTTCGTATATCACAGAAGCACAGGGGGGTTGATATGGTAAGGGAACTCTAAAGGCTCCAAACCCCCTGCTCAAGCATGGACACCCAGGGCCAGTTGTCCAGGATCTTGTCTGGATGTCTTTTAAATATCTTCAAAGATGAAGACTCTACAACCTCCCTGGCAACCTGTGTCAGGGCTCAGTTAGCCTCACAGTCGAAAAGTGTTTCCTGATGTTCAGACGGAACCTTAAGTATTTCAGTTTGTGCCCATTGCCTATCCTCCTGTCAGTGGGCATCACTGAAAAGAGCCTGGCTCCATACTCTTTGCACCCTCCTCTTCAGATGTTTATACACTTTGATGAGATACCACCATGAACCTTCTTCAGGATGAACAGTCCCAATGCTTTAATATCATTTTACAAAATCAGATCAAGGAGTGTTGTTAAAAGATTTGCAGAACATAAGGCAAATGACTGCTAAGAGTAATTTCAAACAAAAGATGATGTCATTTAAAAGAAGGTATGATATGTTAATCAACATCAAAAGAATTGCATTTATAGCTCTATAGTGCTTTGCATATTTTTAGATCTGACTAAATCTGTAGAATTTCTAATAAATTATATCTTCATTATAAAAGGAAAGGCAAACGCAATATTTGGTTGATTGTATTTAAGGCATTTCAGTAACCAACCTGGATGATCCCTGCCATTTCACATATGACCTAGCGTACACAGCAATAACAATAAAGCAGATTTTCAAATATCTATATGCAATTTCTTTTGAAGAACAGATGATTAAAAAAATTACAGGTAAAAGAGTGAAAATATGTATTTTGCAGACAAAGAGGAGGAATGGAAATAAAGTATTTTAAAATTTCAGGTTGCCATAATCGAAACTGACTTTTACTCTAAAAGAAGTAAGCAAGATGTTAGATATTTAGGGGGGGTTGCTGGTTTTGTTTGTGGGTTGGGTTTTTTTGACATTTTTTTGGGGTTTTTTGTTTTGGGTTTTTCTTGTTTGTTGGTTTGGTTTTGTTTTGGTTTCTTTTTTTTTTTTTTTTTTTTTTGTAATTGAAACTATGATTAAAACAACAGAAACAGAGATTATAAGGAAACCAAAGAAATTTCTGCTCAGAGGCACAGCTTATTCCAAAGCCACAGCAATTAGTGAAAAGCCCTCAACTTCCCACCTAACTTCAGACACAGACAGTCTGGATCTCTGTCTTTGATGTACTGTCACTAGGATTTATTTATAATCAATATAGAGAAACAGATATTTTTAGGATGTAATTTATCACATCTTAAGTAGGCCTCTTTCTTCAGAAAAATCACATATTGCAATTGCCTGTTTTCTTTCATTAACTATAAGCAAAATCTGAGAGTAAATAGCTAAGATTCAGACTTCTCCATTTAATTGGATAAATCCCACTGTTGATAACTTCAGTGGGTCTTGAATGCTTATAAATTTTTATCTTTTTTTTCTCATCACTAGATAATGCAACATATTGATATGCCAAATTAGTCCAAGAAAGCCTGTGAGGGGCAAGTGGATGCCTATTAACCTGAAAGGGATGATTTCATTCACTTTAGGACTGATTCTGCTAATTTACTACTGAGACGTATTGATTTGGCTATACTGAGCAGACTAGCTCATATTTTAGTTTTAACTGAAGTACTTGATGCAAAAAAAATGCAAGTTTCCTGTGGAAAAATAATTAAAAAGTAATAATTTCTTATTCTCAAGTTTCTGAACAATACAGTAAGTTTTGAAAGAGTTCAGTGGTTACACACACATCTCTAATCAATCATACACACTAATACCCACACCCATGATCATTATAACACATTAGCACCTTAGAAAAGACTGAAACGCTAACTTGTTTTCCTGTCCAAAACACCCAATGTAATAATAGCGGAATGCCCTACACCATAATTAAAACATGGCTAGTTTGGTTTATTTTTAATTTTTTATTTATATATTAGGTTTTTTAGTTCATTTAATTAACATTTCATTCACAGTTTGATTTATCACTTTTTGAATGTCTGCTCTATTTCTATTAATATTTTCTTACTCATAAGAGAAAAGATTATACAATATATTTTCAGGATGAAAGATTATTTGGTTTATACGACTTCGAGCAATTCTGCAGTTCTCATGTGGAAGCATTTATTTGTTCTTCACTAATCTGAAATAAGTAATTTAATCACAGACCATTTGTAATGAAATACTTTACATTTATAAGATGGTTTCAAAACATTTGGTCCTCATTGTTTATTCATTGTAAACAGTAAGTTTTCCGTGAAAGGAAAGTATGCACGATATATTAGTAAAAACACTAATTATTAGTAATGACCAGGCTGAACTACAGTAAAGAATACCACGATTGATGTTTTATCCTCTTGTCACTTCCTGAAATCTTACCACTGTGGAGACAGCCTCCTCATATTTTATGCTTTAATTATTTTACTATATTTTTTAACATCTAATGTGTCTTCTGCATAGTTTTCATTAGCCTTTCTGTTGCAGGAACATAAATCACACATAATTACATTTTTATACAACTTTGAGTTTATACCAGTAAAACTGAGTGACAAACTTGCTTTTGTCATTAAATCTGAGCTTCTTTTACATTCAAAATTTGTTTCATAACCGTTAAGAGACTTACTTGCTGCTGTGGAGCTCAGCAGTTTCAGCACTTAGTGATTATTAGCTAAGCAAAAATTCTCATTCATTCTTCAAATGTCTCCTGTTTTCTATTTGGTCTTCCAGTCTCACTGTTAACTTTACTTTTTCTCTTCTCTCAAATCACTACTTCTAAGGGCTTATCATTGCCAAAGATGCTACTGAGTACTGAAACTTGTTAATTTAAAAGCCCTTTGAAAATTATTTGATTTGGGAAACACTGGTGGAAGTACAAACTTAGGTATTTTCTTTCTAAAGTAATCAAAGCTATTACTTTGGTGTTATTGCTAAAATGTCACATGGTTATTATTTAGTGGAAACTCACCATGCTATCATTAACTTCTAGTATATGAAGGTAGCTTCAACCATGCTTCAGATTTTTAAATCAGATTTTCAGATTTGCCTCAGATCTTACTCTTTTGGTACTTCACCCAACAGCACTGAACTATAAAATAAATAAGCTGTCATTGAACTGCAGTCACTACTTAGAGCTCGTGGAAAGCCCCACTCCATGATGTTAAAGAATCAGTGATATATTTCCAGATCTGGTCCCACCAGAACACCAACCACTGAATGGATGGTGAGGTTCTTGGAGGAAAGTGGTATGTTTAAACCTCACGGTGCCAAGAAAGGCCCAGAGCATACAGCTTGAGGCTGTAGCAAAGAGACAGTTGTACCAAGAAGTACAGCAGGCTCCTGAAAACCTCATAGAAGGACATGAATTTCCAAACTTTTGGTGAAAAGTTGCATCTACTGTGAAGTCCTTAGGACAATATTTGAGGATAATCACCTGTTCTCTGTTGTATCTTAGTTTTTAACTCAAGTACATTCCAAAATTGGAATGCAGAATCACTGTTGGCTCTAACAGTGCTATTAGGCTTTTTGCTTTAAAAAGCATAATATATATTTAAAAGCAAATATATATTGTCCCAGTCACACATAAAAAGTTTTTAGAGATATGTAATTGATTATATCGGGGTCTTGGTAACCAGTGTCTGAATATCAGTTTGAAGAACTTTGATAGCTGAAGCTGGGTCTCTGCTGTTAAGTACTGCACCACTGAAATCATGTAGCTAAAGTAGATGGTTTTCAGTATTCAGTATTCCAGTATGCAAAACATCTGTTTTTACTCACAGTTGAAAGCAGTGCTGAATTAAAATAGATGGGCTTCAGTACAGATGTAATTTAGTTTACAATTATGTGGATGACTTAAAGTCCCAATCCCTCCTGTGAATTTCACAACAGGAGGTTGGAATGGAATGATGTTGTTGTTTGAACTATCTCCTGTGTGCTTTCTATTTCTTTTATATATATACACTAACAAGCAGATAAGGACTCTTCCGTAGGTTTAGTAGCATCACAGACAAAGTATGGAAAAAAAAAAATAGATAAGCTTTTCTTTTATTCATGCACAATACATAAAGTAGCTTTGATTGCATGCTATTTTTTCCATATGCTTTTGTACCTCAGCAGGTGTTTCTCCTAAAATCAATAGTTTATACATTGTCTGAAAAAACTCCATTTCAGCATCTTTAGTAAAAAGAGTTTTGCAGTAATAATGAGTTCCCATCAAAGTAAAAACATTTTTTTTTACGTTGGAATTAATAATTTAAGTGTATAAAATTTAAGGAAAGTTTCAAAATTATTTTTTTTTATTAATAATAGTTTACTATTATTAATAAAACAGTAAGTTTTATTATGATGACTGAAATGTAATGGGTTAAAACTTAAACAGGGGAAGTTTAGATTGGATATAAGGAAGATGTAAGGGTGGTGAGGCACTGGAATGGGTTGCCCAGGGAAATTGTGAATGCTCCATCCCTGGTGGTGTTCAAGGCCAGGTTG
>JBCJKH010029352.1:16815-33889 GCA_039877255.1 Loriculus beryllinus | reverse complement strand
TTACCCCTTGTCCTGTCACTACAGTCCCTAATGAAGAGTCCCTTCCCAGCATCCCTATAGGTCCCCTTCAGATACTGTCATATATATATAAATAAATAAAAAGGTATGGCACTGGAAAAAGAGTTTTAAGATCGTTTTAGTTGCACTGTCTGTTAGCAAAGGAGAAAATGTTTCCAAATACCACGGAGACCAGTAGAGTCACACATTGTTCAGGTCTATAATTCCTTCTGTAGGAAGCTGGAGTTTTGTCAGACAAGCACAAAAAGCTTAGTAAGTACAACAAAATTCTATGAAGTTAGACAAGGCACTACATAACAGTAAAAAATAATATTAATAAAAAAAAAACCAGAACAAACCAACATAATGGAAATCAGAAGCATTCACATTATGCTGGATTTGAGTGCAAAAACATGGTGATATTTTTCAGTAAAAGAGAGTATCAAATTAGGAATTGGTAGACCTGAACTTTTCTGAGAAAAAAAAAAACCAACAAAACAATGTAAGGAGGAAGGTGCATCCAGACACAAGCAATATGCCCAGACTAAGTAAAATAAATAAATAAATAGACAAAATAGCTGAAAGAAAAGTAAGATCAGAGGAAGAGGCACAAATTTATTTTGAGTATTATGAAAATGTGAATGGGAAAGAGTGATTTCTTTGGAATGGAGAGGTGACAGAGAAGGAATTCAGGCTGGATCATGTGTATTACCTTCAATGATCAGGGAATGATGGTACAGGCAGAGGGAGAGTTAAGCCTGAATTAAGCACTAGAGGCAGGTCGGCCTGAGCTTCATTCAGCAACTCTTATGTAAGAGGATATTAGGATAATGCCCAGTCTGGGACCTAGAAGTCATTGGCACATAATTTCATGGGAAACAGTGGATCCATTGGATGTTTTGGTGTTAGAGAAATGCAGGAAGAAACTTGGTTGCCCAGGGAACCTGCGTCAGGAGCACAGGCTGGGCCTCAGCTCAGAGGCATGGACAAGGACTCACCCTGTCTTGTGACATATCTGACATAGCACAGATGCCATGGGTACCTCTGGGCACCTCAAATGGCACTAGAGATCTATGAGGACAACCTGACTTTCATTTAGAACTCATACTTTTGTATAAGCAGGATGCTTTGCAAAGAAGAATAAACAGCATGACCTGCCTGACAAACTATGCAATTAAAACATGGATTTGCCCTGTTCATATAATAGGACAGAAGTGGAATTAGTGTCAGAGATTCCAACCTTTTGTCATACTACTCAAGCTAAATGATGACAAATACGACACAGGCATAGAAAAGTATTAATGGTGGAGATAAGCTTCCTTTCAGTGGAAAGAGCAAAAACTGTACTAAGGGTGATTTGAAGCAGCTCCTGAAAGGACTGGATGGACTTCTTTGTTGAGTCTGAAATGACAACAGTGGAGTGAGTAAGATTAACAAGTGAACAGGACAGTAAGAAGGGACTGAATGTGGCCCTTGGTGTGAGAATAAAAAACCGAAGCTCAAGAGAGAGACCAGGATCTCCACAGCCAATTTATTTGGCACAATAACACCGAACAACTGGCTGCAAAGGAATATCTAGATGATTGTGAGCAAAAGTTGGAGAGAATTCCTCACATTGAAGGACTTAGGAGGCCAAACTGCAAAATTTAATTTAAAATTGAATTAAATGAGGAGGCCAAACTGCAAAAAGAAAGAAGTGCACAAAGCAAAGAAGAAAGATCTCTGGCTGTGTTTGTCCAGAGGAGGAAGCATGCACACACCATTATATCTGAGCCTTACCTCCAGAGCTACTGCCCCATTTTTCCCTTGGTGGGGTATTTCATAAGCCTCAATTTGATGCTTTGTGAGTCGGGCTAACTTCTCCGCAAGCTCACGCCAGTATTTGCCAAGCTTGACAGCTGAAGTCAAAATGATCGTGTCCTGGGTAAGACGTGCCACTAATCCCTGGCAATCTATTTTCAAAAGTGCCTGCAACAATAATTTTCTTTAATTTTTCTGCACCAGTAATTACAAAAAAAGAACATCATAATTTAATAGCACTATTCTGCATTTCTAGAGCAGACATGAGGGCTTTTTGTCTGTGTTCTTACAAATATGTAACTATTTTTCCTACAAAAAGGTGTTGCCAACAGTTTCAGAGGAAAACTGCCCACAAGGTAAAGAAAAAATTAAGTTGGCATTCAGCTGCTTCGTCATTCCAGTGTCAAATGGATCCTGCCAAGCTTGGAGGAAAAATATGCTTGTCCAACAAAAATATCTGAACATCAAATTTAGCTTTTGAAAGCATAGCATAAACTTAAAAATTAAGTTGGAACTCTACTACACTAAGGTGTGGTCCTTTGTCTGCTGTTTTTATGGAAGATGATTGATTACATTGGCCAGCACCTTTTGATTTACGTCTTCCCTAGAACTGATAATTTGCAAATCATTAAGCAGAACTGAAAGCATCAAACTCTTCCCTCCTCCATGTCAAATGAGAAGTTAATAACAAATTAAATCCATTCCAGGAGTGAAACCTTGAAATGCAGGTATGTTGCATTCTCCTTTCTTTATTAGTTTGGATAAGGGATAAGGAGAAAAATAGGTGTTGGGGTTTTTTTTTTCTTCTCTTCAAATTAACAGCAAAATATTCCACTGAAAATGTTGGCTTTTTTCAGTGAAAGATCAAGAACAAAGTCCAGAAGTTTTCCTTGTTTTTTAGATACTGATTTTTAGTAAAACATCAAGCATTTCTGAAGAAATCAGACATTGTTGTGATTTAATTGTAAAACATTTTTCCATAAAAGTCCTGACTGCAAGCAGTAGAACTTTGGTACGCAGGGTAGGCAAGAAGCAGACTATAGTGTGCCAAATCCCCCTATACTTTGGCAATGTGGACACAAAGTTGTTCAGTTGGTCTTTACCCTAATAATTAAGAATCCTATTAAATGTAATAATAAGACATTAATCGAAAGAAATGACCAGTAAATTCTACACAAAAGTGACATGGATGTTATCTAGTTTTAAGTCTAGCTTTATAAAGATAGGGACCTGCATTGGCACTTCAAAATCATACATATTTCAACAAAACAGGACATATTATTAACCTGTTTATTCCCCACTTTTGCTTATTCTATAATGAGCTCTGTTTCACTGTATTCAATTAAAAGTCTGGATCATTTTCACCTTTAACTCCCCCCTCCTCTTTTCATATAGAGGTATGGCGGATTAAACTGCACTTCATACTTGCTCAGTTTTATTCCACACAGTCTAATGCAGTCTTAAGAGTTCTAAGTGGCCACTGCTACCAAAATATTCTGATTCCTGCTGAAAGTGATTTCAGCACTTTAAAGGGGATAGTCTAGTTGTGAAAGTAAGGTTTACAATTCAGGGCAGTCAAAAGGCTCTAGATTAAAGGCTGTAGTGTGAATTTTAAACACAAACTTTTATAATACTTTAGTTTTATATCAGAAATTTAATTCTCTTCTGTCTCCATATAGGCTGGTAGAATTTTCAGTCAGAGCCAAAGGACAATGTTGAGTAATCATTAATTCCAGATTAATTTGCATACAGATCTATAAGTAAATTAAGATGGTGAACAATGCAAGCTGTTACCTGGAAGCATTTAGAATAAAACCGCTTTTGATTCACATGTAACTGTTCTCAATCACATAGAAGTTACTCATTGACTTACAAATGAAGCCCATGAAAATATGTACTGAAATACTTGCAATATTGTCCTTAGGTTGCTACATTGACTATAGAATTATCATGTGTCGATAGAAAATCTTGTCTTTAACACGTGGGTCAAGATTTCCTTGCTTTAAATATATGAAGATAACTTAGACATGCAACTTAGGCTACAAAAATATATATAGCTAGCGGCATTTCCACAGTATAAGGTTACTAAAAACTTCTCAAAGGGAATAAGAATTGCTCAGGGAAGGAATTTACCATGATGACTTCCATAACAAACCTACTTCAATCATGGCTATTTAAAAAACCCCACTAAAGTCAAGTCAGTCAACTACTAAATGAGCAAGGTTCTTTGAACATTTACAGAGCACTGTTTTGAATTAATTCATCAAAGTATTATTTATTCTTCATGACAGTCTGGATGTATTTTCCATCTATAGGTGTCTACACCTTCTAGTAATATGTTCAGGTCTGTCACGATTTCCACAAGGCTGCAGGACCATGTTTTCTTGTTCACACATTACTACTGAGTCGTTTCTTCTCAATGCATTCCCAGTAACCATTAATTCATGCAATACTTACAACAATGAGCTCATAAAGAAATAGTCTTTTTTTTTTGTTAGCATGGCAGTCTTCCTTCATCCTCTTGACAACATGTGCAACTCTCTCTGATTCTTTATCAGCATGTGCCTCATTAAAGTCATCCAAAGACATATGTGAATATCCTAGCACCTCAGCCAAAGCTCTCCAGTCATAAACTCTCTCTGATACTGTAGACAGAACTACTGAGTAGATGTAAGTCAGTTTTTTGAACGGCAATGCAATTTGTTCAACAAGAATCCTGGTTGTAAGCTCACTATCAGCAGTGTCCATCGCTTGTTCTTTGGAAATCACTTTTATGTTTTTGCAATGTACAAGACCGATCTTTTTTCTGAGAACTCCTACATACCACTCTTTTACTTTAGTTTGTCCCACAGCTTTAATTTTATCTTCGCCAAGAAGTGCTATTGTGTCTCCTTTAAAATATTCTAGCAAATAGTCAATCTTATTTTGACGTAACACAGTTTTCAAAGCGACTCCATAAGTGTTAACACTCAAGGCTTTATCTTGGAACTTTGGGTATTTAACTGTTGGTATTAAAAGCCATGGCTCAGACTTGATTTCTTTGGAGTTTTGTAAGCGCTTTGGCCTACTGGTAATTCCACTTAATTTTGGAGCTGGATCAGGAGTTGTAACATGGAACTGTGTTATTTGGCTACTTTTTGAGACTTTAATCTGAACAAGGAAAACAAAGAAATGCATCTCCTTTCCAAGCATGGAAAACAGGAATTGTTGACGGACCATTTCACCAGTTTTCAGCTCTTCTTCTTTTATTTTTTTGCTTTGTTCTTCCATCTTTACTTCAAAATCTGGATCACAGGATACCAAAGAAATGTTTAGATCTTGTGGCTTTTCAAGCAGAAACGTATGTTTTCCCCACAGCTGAAACACAACAGGAGGCATGTTTTTCCCTCCCTTTTTTATATCACAAATTGTGAGTTTTCCTGGAATGTAGTTATGACCAAATACTGTAAAAACTGCTGTAAAAGATGGATGAATGTGTTTGGGACCATAAATTCCAACTGAGACTGTTCTATGAACATAATCCCAGACATTAGTTGCTGGAGGCTGGATTTTGTTTGCTTGTACAGCAATCACTGCATACATCACATGACTTAGGTCCGTTAGCTTCACTTGTATGGTATCTTGATAAGTGTAGCAATTCTCTAGCTTCTTAAAAGGCCCCTCTTTGTTGAGACTAAGAAAGCACACAATGCCACTCATAACTTGGCTGAGTGGATCATTCTTCACTTTAGCTGCAACTTTCACCTCTAGGAAAATGGCTTCCCTTGTGTTGAGGTTGCTCAGCGTAAGTTCTATCAGAGGACTTACAGTACTAGACATCTCATTGTTAAATGACAATGGAGGGTTAAGGATAGCCTTTAAACCAACTTCTTGGAATTCCCCAGGTAATACATGACCCACAGGGACATGAATGTTGATATCTGAGTCAGGTAGCTGTACTGAACCCCCTTCATGATTCAGTTTACAAACTACATGGATGTCTGTAGCTTGTGTTTGTGCCCATCCAGGACTATGGCTCATGGCTTCTAAATCTAGACAAGACCGTGTGAGTTGTCGGTGACTCAACCAAGCCATCTTGTAGGCTTCACGGTCATTTTGAAGCCATGCCATGTCCGAAGCCATAGGGTTTTGAGGTGTTGTCTTGCAAGGATTAAATCTTGTGTTATCAACAATATCCAGGAAGTCAGAGACACTCTTGGATCGTCCAGATCTTCTTGCTGAAGTCTTTCTTAGAAGACAGTCAATATCTAGCTCATCGCCTGAGGAAGCCAAAGAATCCATGTTGTTAGAATCTTTGGAGAATAAATAGGGTTTTGCTTTTAAGATCGAAAGGTATTTATTATTTTCATTTCTATTTGAAGCAGCTATGTCATGTACAAAAGGGTTGGAGGCTGACAGTTCATTCCAGAAGGGATTAGTCTTGGAGACAACATTGGTATGTCTGAATACATCAGACCAATCAATATCCAAATCTGATTTGCTTTCATTGACATCTGTTTCAAAGAAAAAAAACAGAAGCATTTTCTAAAGCACAGGACTTGAGACATTCCATTAATTTCCAACTGATAGTCTGTTAAGCTAACAAGTGACTAAATTTATCCTCCTAAAATGCATATAGATAATTTATATATTTCTCCTTCAAGTTTTTAAAGGGTATTGATATTGGTTTCTAAGTAGCATTAAGAATCTTTGCTAATATAAAGATGGCTAACAAATTAGTGGTGAAGGATGTAAAGAATCTTCTGCAAGGTGCTG
Source organism: Loriculus beryllinus (assembly GCA_039877255.1). Taxonomy (NCBI): domain Eukaryota; kingdom Metazoa; phylum Chordata; class Aves; order Psittaciformes; family Psittacidae; genus Loriculus; species Loriculus beryllinus. Next base: position 27,337 of record JBCJKH010029352.1, on the reverse strand, counting down.
ATTGTTATCAACTCCTATGACTATTAATTGGCATCAAGTATGCTAAGGTCCCTTGAGGTTTAAATCCTTTTATTACGTTAATCTGTGGCCTCTTACAAAATGCCATGGACGTCTTTCCTTTCTGTCTAACTCTCTGCAAAGATTAAATAACTACTGTCTCATTTTTCAAACACTGTAGACAGTACAGACAAATGTATTATTCAGGATTCCTTTTTATGCTAGTGCACATGCATTTAATTGATAACAGCACTCTTAGAATTTATCTTGGTGTGTGTGGAATTTGTTATACTGGCTTTCCATTAAAAGAATTAATTGTTATAATTTATGAGGTCTTGTACAGTTGAAGTTTGGAGAGAAATGTTTTTTGTGGCTACTAACTTTTCTCAGACTGTACTTTAATAGACAAGTGGGGGTGTGATATTTAATTTTAATAAAAATACTCATTATGTCCATTTCTTCTGAAGACGAGGTGTGCTTATATTTTATATTAGTAACTGTTCACAGAAGTTGGTTTATAGGTTGATTAAGACTCATGCTTCTGGCAACTAATACAGTATCTGCAGCTTTTTGTGCTAAGGGTTTCTATTACTTCAGTTTTCCATTATTTTGCTACATATATAAAGATCAATCCATCCATTCTTTGTACATTCCTGTAAAGAGTTTGAATTCAACATTTCTCTTCTTTCAACATATCTATATCCTTCATTATTACACTTTCCATAGTACCTTCTATCTGCAAGGTTACTAATTATTGCTCAATTGCAAGGACAGTGCATACATCCACAAAAAAAAAAAAAAAAAAAAGTTAATTTTTTTTTTCCATTTCATTTGTCATCAATTATGACAAAAAGCCAAAACCATGAATTTTTTCCACAGTTCTAGAAAAATCCCGATTTGGAAGAACCGAAGTGGAATTTACCTGCTCCCCAGTTGCCCATCAGCAAGGCATTGTTTTGAGAAGATCCTTCCAGGTGAGCTTCAGGGGAGAGCGAGCCCAGGACATCCAGCCTTGGCCAGAACCACCAGATGGAGCTGGGCTGCTCAGCACCAGCTGAAAAGTCCTTTTGTTTCTCAGGCCAAAAGGTTTCCTAGTGCTGTGATGCTATTATAGTCAAATCATTATCAGCTATTAAAAATTAAATTAACCAGTACCAAAAGAAATGTGATGGGTTTAGCCTCTTTTTTTTCTGACACCCTAAAGGGTATGTTTCTATAGGAATATTCTGAGCAGAAAACTCTGGCAGAGCCTGAGTCATTAGCCGGACACTTTCTCACACCAAGGTAACAGCACAGATTACTGGGTGCAAGAGGTTAGAGAGGAAGCAATTCCTTCTCCCCAATTCACACAGCTAGTGCGAGGTTCACTGTTACTCCTATCTTCTGCTGGACAAAAAAGCTAGGAGAATGCCTGCCTTGTGGAGGCAAATGTTTTCCTAACTTTTGGGTTAAAACAGCAATGAGATTAAATCAACTCTGCTGAGTCTCTGTTTTTCAAACTGGGTTAACTCCAAAATTACCTTGCCTTACTGGTCCTTAAATCCCAAAATTAATGTAGTTTGACTAAAAACTCCCTCTTCTCTTCCCTGTCTTGACATTTATTCGTGCAAGGTTAATGACTCCAGCTCTTCTGCCAACCTGTCTGACCCATGTTTGCTATGGCAGAGGACAGAGGACTTCTCTTATATGACAGCAAGTTTCTACTAGGGGACCTTGTGACAATGCCCAATGTTGTGACTTCAGGGACATCTATGATGGCCTGAGTAGTGCAAGACACAAGCAATAAAAAATAACTTTAAGAAGCGTACAGAGGTTTTCAGAGTACCTAAAGCTCCTGACATTATTTAGAGTTTTTTAGAAATAAAGACTTTAGGCCAAGAGCATTAGTACAGAAAGTAGCAGAAGAAACATACTGTAGCTGCCTGAAGGTGTCCGGTCATCCACATCAATCAAAGTCCCCTCTGACCTGCTTCTTGGAATCTCTCCACTGATTAGGGAATCTGTTCCATTACTGGAAGTGTTTACCTCCTAGGAAACAGTTAAACATATAAAACATCAGCAAGTTTGCAATTTGAAAAAGGGGAAACTGTTGAAGAATAATTGAACTTTACTCCTGTGATGTGACATAAATGGAAAAAAAGTGAAGTCGTGGTCTGCCTAAGAGCACCACAATCCTGAGTCTTACTATCTCATTTGCAGCAAAAACGCCAGATGTTACAGCTTTTGTACAATATGGTACCCCAGTCCATAGTGAAGGTCAATAAGCCACATAATTCACCATCTTGCAATTGGAACTGAGCCAGTTGTACAATAACTTCTGTTCAGGTCTTTTTTAAAAAAGAAACGTCCTAATATCTGTTTTCAGATAAGTTTAACTAGAATCATGACAGATGCAGAACTAGCTCTGTTCCTTCCTTTGCCAGTTAATATAAAGGACATCCAGTTATTCCTGCTTTATTATTTTTCCTTTGCTCTTCCCTGACAGAACATCAGGTCAGATTTGCTTTTTAGTCTGTACATGAACGTAAGGCCCACACCAGCACATCAACAGCCCAAAGAGGGGACATTCAGGTCTCTCCTCTTCCTTGTTCTTGCTACAAGAAGTTCTGTTTGGTTTTGATGCAGTTTGCACACGGACTGAACCACATGAAAGCTGTAAAACAGATGCTGCAGTTGAGAGACAGTCAACAACAAAACTATTGCAAGGGCAGAGCAGAAGGGATTCGGGAATCTCTCCAAGGCAGGCAAGAGGAAGGTTAACCCTGCAAGGTAACGTTGCCTGATGCTATTTTCAGCTGCCCAGAAAAGCAAGTTGCAGGTCTTCAAAGGGGCATTGCTGAAGCTACTTTGTCCCAAAAACAGAAGCTAAAGGAAATAAAATATTCTAGGTCTTTTTGTACAGGAATGCTCATCAAGTTAGTGCTATAAACCAGGAGGCCATCTAGTGAATGTCCCAGAATCCTGTCACTGATCCTATACATAGTGGGGTATAAATGCTGATACACAATAAATACATTAAATGTATGGTTGAAAAGAAAACCCCCAGACAAACAAGGGAAAAAAAAAATAAGGCAAAAAAGCCAGAAGGTTTTTCTTGGTCCATCCACAGGATACAATAGCCAGTTTTGTTCAAGACTCTGAAATATTGCATTTGGCTACTTCTGCAGCAACAATTGCAGCCTAAGCAGATCTCTTGCTGTGACTGTAAGAAAAAGGAATTTTCAGTTACAGTTCTAGTAGATGAGTTATAGGAAAAAGGAAGCATACCTTGTATCAAAGCATTACTGAATAGAAACTGGAAGTCAGCTGTCTGTTTCCATTGCAAAACGCAATGGTTTAAGGCATGGTTTTTTTCACTACAAATGTAAATTGGTACTTTTTGTTCTTCCCACAAGAGCTCTCTTCAGCTAATGGCAATCTGTTCAGGTACTGATTTGCGCTCAGGCAGGATGCAAGGCTGAGGTCAGCCCAATTGTCAACCAGCCACTCTGCTGTCACAAGGCTATACAGACTTTCAGGTTCCTCTGTTACCAGAAATGTCAGATGTTGGCTTTAGAACTCCTGATTTCATACAGTAGTGAAAGCTAGCTTCCAAGACTAATACTTTGAAGCTTCTACTATTAATACCCCCACCTGAACCAAACTGGGAATTAAAATGACTCTTTAAACCCAACACCATAATTCCAAGATCTGACATCCTATACCTGTTTAAAAATATCACTATTCCTTCTGTCTCTGATAAAAGACAGCATCTTTGATAATGTGTACAGATTCCTTCAAAGGAAATAAATTTTGCTTTAGTGTTGGCAACAAATACATTGCTATTTTAAAAAGTAGAATTTCTCTTTGCACATTTATTGGGATTTTAGACTACAGATACCTTACACAGGTGTAATTAAACCTCTCTAATTCCTGAAGCAGAAGCCTGAGATAAAAATCGCACGTTTATACAATATATTCAGTTTTTCAACATTTTGAGATGCAGCATCTGACTGATAATTTATTGATCAATTGACAAGAGAATCTAAGAACAGTTCTTTAAATAGGTAAAAGACCCACAATTGCTTCAGTAGCTGTATGATGTGGGAAGCAGTAAGGATAAGGAAAGTGTACAAGACTGCAAGTAGATGCACAGTTGCTAAAATAGGAAACCCATGGGGAAAGTGGAGGGAGAGAAAGAAAAGCAATCTCTTTACACTGTGGGAGTATATTGACAGAGACATAACAAGCAGATTACATATGGAAGTTTTATAAATACTAAGAATTTCTGGAAATAGAATAAGCTATTTCCTAGAAGTTCCCTCTGGGAACTCCTTAAAACCTTCACCACTAGCCTGGCACAAGGACAGAAGAGGCGGATACTGGAAAGGAAAACCACTTTCAAAAATAAGACATGCTTCCACACCCCAAAAGCATATGTGAGCGTGATGAGAGAGCCTTTGTGACTCAGGCACATTTTTGGGCCAGCCAAGAAAAGGACAAGAGAAGGGGGTAGATATAATCAGTCCTGGGCAAAAGACGATCATGTCTGGTCAGCATGTTAAGGGATGTGGGAAACGCTGGGGACAAGCTGTACACACACCATCGGGTACCAGGCAGTGTGCCTCCTGAACAGTTACATGATCTGACACCAGGGCCACATCCCGTCTCTCCTGTGTTCCAGCCTAAGTGCTGGCAATGTATAAATCCCTAGTGTCTTCGTATGAGATAAGAAAAATAAGAAAATCCAATGCTCCCCCTTTTCCATGGGTACATTCTGTGATAAAATAGCATCTCAAATTTTTCATAGGATAACCCTATTAGTTAGGAACCTACCTGTACAAATCCAGAAGAACTATCATGCAGAGAAAAGAGATCAATGCATATGGGAGATAAAACCATGCTGATCAGTGGCAAAGGGGAAACCCTTTTGCTGAAAAAAATCTGAGAATTACATATAGGAAGAATCAGAAGCTAAGCTTTTCATTTGCTATAGCTACCAAGAAAGATGTAAACTGACAAGTGCTTAATGGTGCAAAGAATGATTTGACTGACAGCATGTCAGCTCACAGTGTGAAGTGAGCAGGGAATGGAGAAGTGAAGCGATTGGAAAGAGATCAGCTACAGAGGTGACCAGGGACTGAACCTGAGTGACTGCTGAGAAATGTGGCATCTTTATGCATAAGGGCAAAAAACAGCGTGCCAGGTGCACTTTGCTGTTCAAGGCTGGAGTGCATTGCTTGACCCATAAAACAGCAGGACTCAGGACCCAGAGTGCTGCTGGCAGGCATGTTGCAGCGCTGTTACAGGGCAAGAAAAATGCATTAGAGGAAGGAGAAAGTCTCAGGTAGAAAGTTCAGATTCACAGAAGTCAGGAGACAGATTTTCTACAAATGGAATTTTTGCTGCATGTGATGCCTCCAGAAATCTCTTCCAGGTCTTTTAAAATTCAAGTGCAGTGCTTTTTTTTCTTTCCAGTCTCTTTACCAAAGACAACATGTCCTGCTGTGCTTAAAATAGTGGTAAGGAAGAAGATAAAAAAAGCCCAAAAGCAAACACTTCCCGACTGCTTTTGCCCTCAAAACTGAGAGAAAACACATTACTCTCTGTTTTTAAAGTATCAGCATCCCAGAGCAAAACACTAGCAATTTTCCTTTGATTCAATCTCAACCCTTCTTCAAAAGCAGGTTGTATTAAGAGCAGAGCTCTCCCATGGCAGTGCCTTCCCATGGTCTCTTACATGAACCTTACACAAACAGTACTACTCAGCCGTACCATTATTCACAATGATTCATGGCCTTTGTATCCAGAGGATGAAGCTTATGCGTTTACAGAGGCAGGACAAGCAACAGAAGGAGGTGTTGGAGATACGCTTTGTTCCTCAGGCTTGCTTTTAGCTATCATAGGGAAAAACAACTTACTTATATACTTATATAGTGTGGGTTGTTAGGCTTACTTTACAAGTTTATTGCTGAGAAAAGGAGCAAGGTATACTCACCAGAATGTTAAATATGGTGATCTGACCAAATACTGAATATACTGAATTATTTAAATTCTATTACATTGACAGAAGAAAAGGAATTCTAAAGAAAAAAAAAAAATACACAGAAGAGAGATGGTTTCAGAAGGCACTACACATAACCACCAAATCTAAAACACTGCCTCTTCGCTGCAGATTAGTGTGTTCCTAGGTAAACATTACAGTAATAGGTCATCTTTTAACAGTCCTTTGGTACTTGTGACCTGGAATAGCTTTATACAGCTCAGAGTTTGGACCTGATTTTACCAATACAGTTACACGGCTGAACTGTGGCACTGTAGCTAATAGTTGTACAGGATAGCAAACAAAACCTTCAGTTGAAGTGACAAAGTCTTTGACTTATTCTCTTAGCCTGGTACATATGGTGCAGTCAAGGAAATGGAGCTGTATCTCATTTTGAACACAGACAGAAATGGCTTTTAATGTTTGCTTTTGAGAGCTCTCAACCCTTACCTTACTAATGCTTGGCAGCAACCTTAATGCTTTAGTATATCTCTATTACTTATAACTTTGCCTATAATGATAGAATTTTCAATTGATGCATCCGCTGCTTTCCTCTGCTGTTAAAATAGCTGTCAAGTTTGGTAGCTACTTTTTCAATGTGCTGAAAATTTATCTCCCCGTGGGAACTGCAGAGCCATTCACACTCCTTCCTGAACCTAGGGTGTAAGCTTTCTGCGGACTCAACATAGCTCTACACTGCTGCTTGTAACTGACAGAATGGTCTCTGGTAATACTGCATCTGAGCTAGCATAGGTAGAGCTAGTAGTCTCAGAACAACACAAACAGGGTTTGAAGTAGGTCATCCTCTCAGTAGATTTCCACAAGTTCACAAGTAGGTTTTTACAGTTCTGGGTGGTCCAGAACTGACTGTTTTACAGCCAGTTTGGGGCTGTATGCAAGCAAAAATTACTGTATCATAAACACTCCCTCTGCAAGGCAAGTATCCTTCCTTCCATTCCAAATATTTGCTTGCTGTAAGCATAAGGGCTAGAACATTTTTATTTTTTTTCCCAATTGCAAACTTGACATTTGGGAATATTGCATTCCTCAAGAATGTGTAGTTAAGTCTTGATGTCTTTGAGGTTTCGGTTACCAATCCGAAATACTCCATGCTTCCTCTTTGGCCTCAGGAAAAAAAATATGTTGCCTTCTACTTACATTAGTAAGTAACTTTTTAAAGAACAGAAGATGGGAAGTAAAGCTATCACTAACAAATGAATTAAAGGATGTAGCTTCATACTGTTAAATTGTAATATTTCCTCTTTTTGCTGAACAGAGAAAACCGCAAGGGTATTAGCTTATTTTTTCTATGAACTCATTTCCTTACTACCTTGTAAAAGCTTCTGATTTCTTCTTCTCTATTTAATTAGACTTTAACTTGCAACCAAACTGCATGCAGAAATTACACTGGGTCTTTAACTGAGCAGCTTATCTGTTAGTGTCGAGTGAAGATAAAGCCCTTAGACTTCTGCACACTAGCTTGATTTAGAGCCTATTCCCAACTATGCACAGTCTTTATTATGCTCTTCCCCAGAAAAGGCTCATATCTCTGTCTTGTTAATGCCAAAAGTCAGCTTTGCAGACTGACAGATAGGAACTGTGGCCTTTGAGGGCAGGAAACAGTGGTACGGGACAGAAGTAGAAGTAGCTTTAACAGTATTGAATGATTTACAATCTCAGAGGTAAATGCAAGGATAATAAAAGAAATTTATTTTTTTTAAGAGGCAGAAATCCTTTGTATGCCTCAGAGTCACAGTGACATGACCAAAAAACTCAAAAGAAGCTTTCTCTGTCCCAAAGACTTCATTTTGGCAACATCTGACTAACACTCTTCCATTTACATATAGAAAATAGCATATCTACTATCCCCCCAGAAATCAAGCAAAGCATCTAGTTTCTAGACAATCAAACCCAGGTCAAGAAGTGAAGCAGGTTTTCATAAGGAACTGACAATCAGGCATTTAGGAGTCACACGTTTATAGAAATAACTGCTTTTATATTTAAAGGCTGAGCACAGGCAAGCTAAAAATCTTTCCCAATTATCAACATTTAAATCTCTTCTGTTCCAGTGGTCTGAGTACAAAAGCTGTGCTCTCTTCACAGCACCAGGGCAAAGCAGAATGCACCAAGTAACCCTCCTGGAGAGAAGCTTGTGTTTTACTTGCTCACAGCTCTTAAAGTTCTCACAATTATAATTGTAATTAACGTTAAGAACAGATCTTAAGTGCCTGTTTGAGCTGGATAAGTTGCAAATATGGAGGATGTTTTTCTGCTATTCCAGACTAAAAATGCTATAATAAAACATTGCAGCTGCACTATGCCAGGACCCAGTCTTGAGCATCCAACTGCGGAACTAAATTGCCTGTCAGCATGCTGCCTGGATACTGATGCTTTATTCTGGACAGATGTAGATTGAAGATATATTAGTAAAACATGCAATTAGAACCTTGAAGGCAATCGAAACTGATACCCAGTCATATAAAAGATGCCTTTACTCTCCTGGTGTTCTGGTTTCAGCAAACTGGGGTGAGCACCTGGAGAAAGATACCAGTGGATACGGCACTGAGCTGTGCTTTTTGATGAGATAGGGGATGAAAAAGTGTTCTTTCCATAAGTACAACAGACTTCTGCTCCAGCGGAAAGGAAGAACACATCAGAAAGCCTCCACTGTCAGGTGGACTTTTTACATAGAACCACTCTGGTTTGGTGGTGGTTAACTTGGCAGGGGAGGAGGAAGGACACAAAAAATAAAAAGCTATAAGCACACAAGCACCAAAAAATAAGTTAACATGGCAAGCCACACCCAGAGCTTGCTATCAATGTTTAAATTGCGTCATGCATGCTTTCAAGATGTATGAACTAGCCAAGGAGAAATCCCAGTTGTGGATGGTATGAATGGGGCAGCGAGGAGAGAGGACTCAAGTCAGTCACTTGTTCCATTTCTCCCAAGAAATACAGAGAGGTCAATACTGAGGGGGTAGAAATGGGAGAAGAGGGTGACACATAAGCAGCTCAACATGGAGAAACATGAAACAGACAGCCATCTGTGTTGGGGAAAGAATTCCATTAAGTATGTAGAAGAAAGTAAATCCATTTGGCAAGGACTCCTCTGGTTGTCATTAGAGGTTAGTTTGAAGAGTTAATAACTGTAAGTATAATTATTCTCCAGTGCATCCACAAATTACAGTTGCTCTGCATGGCTGACCACATAACAGACACAGGGAATATATAACAGCATAAATAGTATGTTTGATAGATTGTGATAATATTTACAAAAGACTGATACCTATTTTTTGTATATTGATCTGTTTTGACTGAAAAACTCGTTTAACAGTTCTTGGCAATTTAGGAACATAGTGAAGAGAGAATCAGAGAGGGAGTCTTAATCACAGGGACAGTTTCCAAGGTATACTGCAGAAAGCGCACTTTTTCTTTGTTGCTTTTTAGTGGCAATTATAGGCCCCAAAGTTTGGTCTGAACTTTCCTCCAGCAGTGAGACATCGTTGCATTTAAAATATTTGTGCCTGTACTGTTAATAATAGGCTGAGATATCCATTAAACTGCACCTGCCAGTATTTTAAATGTATTTTTGACACTGTAGTTTTGAAGGTAAGAAGGGAGGTGAATTCATAAGAATGTATTCTGTTCTCTAAAAGCCAAATCCAGGGCGTCTCATTATATTGCAGACTCTCCCTTTACAGAAAAATTACACATCCTCTTTTCAAGCAAAAATCTCTATTTTGGCCAGATGGGATTCATGTTTAAGTGGATAGTTTCTCTACTAATGAAGGACATTTGAATCTCTGAATTGTACGCTTAACTACTTCTTATTAATAGTATCATTAACAGAATGCTTTTAGTCAAATGATATGATTGTCAGGTTGATTCTAAAATGGTAATGATCCAGCAACACAAAGGAAGTTGGAGGGAGATAAACTACCATGCAATATCAGATCCCACTGAATAATCTACCTCTGATCACAGAAGACTAGGTATTCAAGAAGAAGGAAATTCCACTTATGAAAACAAAGAAGAGCGGCTTCCAGTATTGCTGGTAGTTTTATAACCAAAATAGGGATGATTCTACCTTAAATAAAATGGACATCAGTCTACAATAACACTGGATAACATTCTAAGGGAACAGTGAAGTTCAAAACTTGAGGCAACAAGCTTCCAACAAATTGCATACCCTCATGTGTCTAAATTCAGTTCATAAATCTAGCTGCCTTACAGGCTCATTGATTGAGACATCTGTTCACACCTGTTCAGGGGAGGGCATCTATGCTTTTGCTCCTTACTGTTTGCTATGATGCATAGTATAACATGTCCAATCTCATCCATTTTTATGCAGTAGTGACAAAGTCACTCTTTGAAGATTTTCTCTTCTTTTTCAGAAGTGAAAGAATTAGTGAGACAGTTGCACTACGTCTCCTCTTTCTCTAGTCCCTGTATTCTTTAACCACCTTCATTCTCCCCATTGCACCACAGCATCCAACTGTCTTT
>JBCJKH010029352.1:0-12188 GCA_039877255.1 Loriculus beryllinus | reverse complement strand
TTTCTGTGATGCCTATTATATCATACCCCCGTAGACGGGCACACATCTCTAATTCCTCTTGTTTGTTCCCCATGCTACGGGCGTTTGTATAGAGACACCTGAGCCTAGATCGAGATGACACCGGCTCATTGGCTGGAGCAGCTGGAATGTCGCTACTTTGCTCCGAGCATTTATTATAGGTGGTGGCAACTGACTGGGCATGTTGGGATGGAACAATGCCCCCCTCCCCCAACATATCTAGTTTAAAGCATCCTTGACAAGTCTGGCAAGCCGCCTACCAAACCCACTCTTGGCCTTATTTATCGGAGCAGGTCCACCAGCCCCCAGTAGACCTGACCTACAAACCGGGGACCCGTGTTCAAGGTACCCAAACCCTTGACTATGACACCACTCTCGCAACCATTTACTAACCTGTCCAATCCTCCTCTCTCTTTTAAGGTCCTTCCCTGTATTCTGGAGAACGGATGAGAAAACAGTCTGAGCTCCAGAGCCCCTAAACACCTCTCCCAGGGCTCTGTAGTCCTTCTTTATACCCTGCAGCCTACTATTATCTATATCCCTAGCGCCCACATCAATCACCAAAAGTGGGTAATAGTCCATGGGACTTACTAGAGCAGGCAGCCTCTCTGCAACATCCCTGATCAGTGCCCCAGGTAGGCAGCACACCTCCCTTGAGAGCGGGTCAGGACGACAGACGGGTGCCTCTGTGCCTTTCACAGTAGAGTCCCCTACCGCTACGAGCCGCCTCTTTTTCCTGGCAGCACCAGTAGAGATCTTCTCTACCAGCGCCCCAGCCCTTGTTCATGGTGCGAGTGCATTTCCCCATCGACCCCCTGCAGGACAGCAAAGCGGTTCTGGGTGGTGACACCAGATTTAGGAGGAAGCCCCTTGCTTTTAACTGTTCCCTTCCTCCTTTTTTTTTTTTTTTTTTTTTTTGTTTTTTTGTTACTGCTTGCCAGCTTCCCGGGTTAACGGTTTCCTTGTTTCCTTCCTCCCTCCTTCCAGAGGGCTCGCTTGGGGCCCCCGCACAGTTTGTGCCTGGAGCAAGCATTCCTGCTTCCTCTCCGCTCCCCTGCCATCTCGCAGCCCGTTAACTGCATCCCGCAGCTCAGCCCCCGCTGCAGCAGGACCTGTACCAGTGAGCACCGAGCGCAGCCCTGCCCGTTGCGCACCGTTCCCTCCCCAGAGCAGTGCAGACGCTCTCTACACTCTACACCCCGAGCTCTGCCCCGCAGCCTCCCCTCTCACCGGCTCTGTCTGGTGCCTACGCTGCCACCGCCGGGGCGGGCAGAGCAGAGCAGAGCGGAGCTCCCATCGCGGTCCCTGCTCACACCCCCGGCTCCCCACGCCGCCCTCCCGCCCTCACAAACCACCTCCACCCGCTCCGCTCCCGCTCCCTGGGCAGGCCTGTACCCGCTCAGGGCTGGCCCCGCCCCTCCTGGCCCCGCCCCCTGTGAGTCCCTGCTCGCCTCAGCGGAGCTGCCGGCTCCTGGGGGGGTTCTGGGGAGGACTCGAGGCTCCCTCGGGGGCTGTTGCCGCTTGGAGCCGAGGCTCCTGCCCGCTGCCATTCTCCCCGGTTGGGGGCTGAAGGCGGCCTCTCTCGAGCTGCTCACATCAGCAACTCTTGAATAATCCTGATCTAAAAAACTCCCATAATGTGGTGTTTTTCTGTTAGCTATTGCATAGCTGTGGCACATGCACCAGCAAATCATCAGTAAGGGCGTGTAAAGATATTTATCTAATTTGGTGCAAATTCTAATCTTCAGAACTTCAGATTTCACTCAACTTCACACCCAGCAGAAATGACCATATGCCGATAGCCAAAGTTTTTTCTGTTGCAAAAGTCAGTTCAGATAATCTTATTTTACAATTTTATGTTACAATTTTATTTTTACAGGTTTTTTTTTTTTTTTTTTACAAAAAAAATAAAATCACACATTGCTGATTTTAGCGAGATTTTACAATAGTAAGTTGATGTCTGTTGTCATCATTGAGTATGCTGAATCACTAGCATCCATACAAGTAATTTCATTTTAAAGTTCTTTGGAGATTAGTGTTACAAAAACCTAAGGCTTAACCCATAATCCATTCCTGAACTTTTTGTCTGGAGGGAAATAGGGTGAGCTTTCACTCCATTTTCTTGGTATTAGGAGAGAGGTTATTTGCCTCCTAAGAAACATGTTGGTTTTTCAGCCTCCTAGATCTATCTGTCCCAAGAGGAAAGTGGCTCGAGACAGGCAGATTTCAGCACCACAGGGATAGAAGCCCAAAATCTGGCAGGTCCTGTAACTTCCAGATTGTTTAAGAATCACTAAATATTATTTATTCACAGATTTCAAGCCTAAAGAAACAGCAATTACCTTTATTTTTCCTATGCAGAATAAAGGCCACAGATTTCATCTACCTGTTATTATGCCATGTTTAATAATTTTTATTGAATTTTTAATAAAAAAAAAAAAAACAATTTTGAAGCCCAAAGCTGATGTTTATATTCTCTGGGACCCAAACCAGGATTTCCTTTTTTTTTTCATTTCTATCCTGGTAGAACTTGCTGGAATAGCATCCCTCTGCTAAGCTTTGTATAAATACATACCAAGCACAGCCTGGTCACAGTGAACTGATTGTTTAATGCACAAGACAAAGGAAGGGATGGGATAACAATGGAGATAGACAAGCTTACAAATGGAAAGACTAAAACACAAAGATACCGATAGTCACATTCCAGCATCTGCCATAAGAACTGCATAAACTTGTGCTAATCCCTTAAAAATCCGGCTCCAAACAACTTGTCCCACACCACTCAGGAAATCAGTGACAAGAGCAATGGATATGCAAGTGCCATGAGAAGAAAACTGCCACCAAGAAAAAAAGGTTTAAAAGTAACTATATAAATCTCACAAGAGCCCAAGGTGTTCACACTCTGAAAAGGCAATTAGCTGGAGAGCAAGGCAGGAATTCATAACACCTCCTGGAAGCCTTTGGCATTGTTAGGTTTGGCCTCCCATTCCAGCTATGAGCAGAAATCACATATCAAAATCAAATATAAGTAAACTGTGGCTATGTATGACAGGTAGCAGGAAATTACCGATGTATACACACACCTAACACTGTTTACTCTCTGCTGTGCTCCATTTATCCGGCAAAACAACTTACCAGTAGCTAAACTTAGAAGTCTATGACTATATATTGCTTAAAAAAAAATAAATAACAGTGATGGTGAATGCAACTTCCATTACGTTCAGTAAGCTCCAACTTCAAGCAAATTGTCCTTCTGTTTCTCTACTGTATGAGGAAAAGTCTAGGGAAATCCTCACTTTTCTGTGGAGCAGATCAGTGGTGCATACAGTATATACTGCTTGTGTGGTTTACGACTGCAGTACAATCATTACCGGTAAAAATACACCAGGGAATTCCAAGGTGCAAAGATCCTTGTTACATATTTTCCAGATTAGTAGCACTTTTCTGCTCAGCCTTATTAGTATCCACCTAAGAGTGCAAGCTAGGCAAGTAACTGTGGGCAGAATCCAGCTGGCAGAGCATGAATACCTGCACTCTGGCAGGCAAAAAGGTAACTCTCAGAGCCATTAAAGGCACCTCTTGCTCTCCACTGGTGAGATAAAGAAATTATTTATGCATGCATTAAGCACTCACAACTAGAATCACACACACACACATCAGAGATCAAACACTTTTGAGTGTTCCAATAAAAATTAAAAAAAAAAATAAACATTTCTCTCACTGGGGAAACCACTGTAGCTTCCCAGCTTCCCACACTCTCCTCAAAACTATATAGCATTTAGCTTTGAGGCTTTTAAGCATGACTCAATCAGTGTAACCGATGTTCTGTATACCATCTAGTTGTAGGCCTAGTGAACTGTGCTCCTTGTCAGTTTGTCCTATATATGGAAAGTGAGGGGACAGGTTTGAGTTTAGCTTTCCTTTTCTGATCCTTTAAGATAGATATTAAGAACAGCTCAATCAGAAGCTCTTTCTGCTGAGAACTGTTAGTTTCCTTGGAAAACTAATGAGACTTCACAAATATGTTTGTGATATTATACATTTCGCTTCATGCTTGTATATAATTTATTGGAAACAAGTAAACAATCTCAGCCCAGAGCTGAAGAACTAGAGGCCACATCAAAGAGCAGAGCTAATTTCAAATAAGAAGAAAAAAAAGAAAAAGAAAAAAAATCACTGAGCAGAAGAGCAAAGTGGCATTACTCATGTTCACAGCACTATAATTTCACACAGAGCAACGGGTGACAATTTGTGCTGCAGGAATTAGGGCAATACTATGAATAAATTGAGAATTCTTGTCTCTCTGCTGCATCACACCCCTCCCACCTTTACAGAGATCCTGTTAAATTAAGGCTAGTGGATCAGAGGGAGTGAACTCATGAAAAGGTTATCATCACATCACAGGCTTTTCTTCAGGGCTCAGAGTCGGCATTGCATGAGATCACATATGAATCAAAACAAACCACAAAAAGGTCTTGCAAGCTGCTCATCCCCCCAGTTATTTCAGACAAAGCCATTTCTTTTAATTACACAGCTTAGTACATATAGAAATACAGGTTATTCTCTGTGTAAATACATATCCAAAGTTCAGTCCCAATTAGATCATAGGACAAAAGTTAGGCTGTAGGATTTGCCACTGATGGGTCACAAGCTTCAAGTCTACTAGTGAAACTCTGGGTTTTTTTCCAGAAGTAGGCTCAGGTGGGAACTTGAATGACAACTCTTCAAGTTGCAGCAAAAATGTTTTGTGATGCAGCCTCTTGCAGCCAGTGAGAAAGGAGCTGATTGCTTTGGCACAACTGCAAGATGACTGGAATAATGGACAAGCAAGGCTGTTGACAGTTCTTACTAGTAAAGACACAACCAGAATTAATACCATTATATTTAACTAGAGGTCAGCGCAGATTAAAATAAAAGCCAATACACTTTAGAATCAATTTAAAGACTTGTGAACTCCCATTTAATGCAAGGAAGTAGTATATGCCTCCATGGAGAGAGAGGCTGAGATTAAAGAATTAATTCAGAGCAAGTCTGGGATAGAACCAGGGTTAAATCGCCAAAGTTTTTAAGGTCTTAAACAATAGACAAGATCATCTGGTATTGTGCTTGAGGCTAAGCCTGCTCCTGAGGTTGCCATCTGACTGGGTGGCTGTCTGGCTGGTTGCTCCAGAAAGCAGCAATCCTACATCTCCTTTGCATTAACACTGGTGCTTATCTGGTCTCACAGGGAGCTAGCCCAGGCATGATGCGTCAGTGTTCACCTGTGCTGGCCCGTGGGAAGTAATGGCAAAGTATGAGCTATGGGACTACCCACCAGCAGCTAGCCATTAGAGCAGCTTAAATGTAGTGCAAGAACTTACCCAAAGTAAAATGGCAGCTCCCAACCTCACAAGTATATTGTAAAGAGGAATACAATAATACTGAGTACCCAGTGAAGGCAGGCTTCCTTTAACCATTCAGAAAGATCCTTTTCCCCTTGAGAAAGCTGAAGAAAATGGCAAAGGGATTCGACTATTTACATTTTGGATTCAAGCAATTGTCATCCAGAGTCTTCTATAAATACAGAACCCAAGCAGAAGACCTGGAAGACCTCTTCTGGGCTGCCGTGATACTCACTGGGTTTCAAGAGCATTTCAGCCTGCAGAGCCACCCACACAGCAAGGGGAAGGCAACATCTGGGGCTATATAATTCATCTTTCTGCTAAATAATTGGCCAACTTCTTCCTGAGCAGACTGGCTTGTAAGGTGAAGCTCCACTACACAAGGAAAGGACTCATGCTGTTACAGAAATTTAACAGCATATTCCTCCTATAATATCCTTTGAAAAGGATGTCTGCATACATTCAAACCTATAAACTTTTCCTCTC
Organism: Loriculus beryllinus; assembly: GCA_039877255.1. Lineage (NCBI taxonomy): Eukaryota > Metazoa > Chordata > Aves > Psittaciformes > Psittacidae > Loriculus > Loriculus beryllinus. The sequence continues at coordinate 6,303 of JBCJKH010029352.1, read as the reverse complement.
CACCATAAGAACATTAAAAAGAGCCCGAAACATCACTTGCTGCAAAGTAATAAAACTTTGTTTCAGTTTTCTCTAGTTTTCAGTGGTTCAAAGCGCTGATTCAACCTCACCACTGCCTTTTGGTAGGGATGTGTTCCAGTACTTTCGCTTATTGAGGTGTACAGTAAGTGAGGGAAGGGAAGGGGAAAGTGATATGACAGTGTTCGCTCGCAAACTGAAATTAGTGAGGTTATTAACACTAGAGCAGACTATGAAGAACTACTGGAAAGCCTAATAAATTGGACAGCATAAGACTTCATTTGTGGTAGGTAAGACCTTTAAGAGGTGCTTTCAGAGAAGTAATTTAAAATTACTAATACACTTTGCTTTCTAAACTAGTTGTAGTTTCTTAGAAAAAGCTTAGGCATGTTCCTTAGCAGTTTAGCAAAGATGTTTGCTCAATGTGCAGAAATGTAAATGAGATATTAGTCTGTACTGAGAAGTAAATTAAAATATGGTAAAATATTACAGAGCAAATACATATATATGTCTCCTATGAGTATATGACCTCGCTTTTACTCCAGAATTCAGTTTCTTAAAACAAACAAGCAAACAAACAAAAAGAAACCAAAACAAAACACTGCAAATAAACAACACCACACCCCATATCTGTTCTGAAAATACAGAGTTGCAGGAAATGAACTGCAAAGAATTCAAGAAAAAGGGTAAGAGATGAGAGGAAACCTCTTCCATGGAAGAGGGTAAAAACCTCGAAGGTTTAGACTAAACTTCTTGTGACAGCAACAGAGTATAGGAACATTAGGAAAGGGATTTTTTTTTTAAATAGCTCCTTTTTGCCTCTCCAGTCATGTTCGGTTTCCCACTGTGGGGTCTGTGAGGCAACTTAGGATCCTATGCAGTATTTGGCAGAATGGGAGAGCCTATAGACAGAGCTGTGCTTATTCTTTTATGTGTTTTTTTTTCCAAGTGCACACCATAGTTTATGGTGCAGAAGTCTGATGTACTGCAGTTGCTGCTACTGTAGAGCTCAGCTCTTCAGATAAGGAGGACATCCTTTAGAGACCATCAGATTAGGTTGACTAACTGTCTGTTCTGTCCAAAAAGCTATCCTTTTGGCTTTTGCAGCAACATGATTTATACTTTCGCATTGTATGTGCTTTGGGTGGTTCTTCCACCTATTTTATATTCATATTTCAAGAGTGAATTTCCCTGCAGGACATATGCCAAAGTTTACAGTGCCATAAATGTATATTTTCTCAAGAAGCTTTGTTTATCTGTGTGGAAAATGGAGAGGAAAGACATCCGTCTTCAGAGGTAGTGAATTTCAAAGTCTTTTCCTTGCCTTGGGTACCCTTCATAGAAATCTCTCAGAGACAGTACACCAAACACAAATATTCCTGGGCCACAGGCTGTAACTCATTATGATGAAGAGTTAAAAAGAAGTTGAGTAGCAAAGAAATGTGCAATTGAATCCAACTAGCCATTCTCATAATAAAGGGAGAAAGAGGAGGAAGAAAAATAACATAACGTTTCAAACCAAACATTTAAATGCTCAGTAAACCTTCTATTGCAACATATAATTAGCCTGTTGAACACATTCCCACAGGATATATTGCACTATATAGTTTAGTAAATACGACTGTAGGTATTCCTTGTTTCTAATGTACCCAAGCTAAACACTATTCTATGGCTTCTAGCATGACAATAACCAGCTTGTACATGTGTTGTGAATCCCGTTGTGTATCTCCCACCCAACTCGGACACTGTGCAACTAGTTTCAGTATGTAAGTTCAGCGCTGGAACATTTCGTATTAACCACTGTCAACTACATATTTTTGGGCTAGGGAGAGTATTGCCAGTATGGTGATATTTGCTTCCTAAAGTCTACCCAATATGAATGATCCCCTCCCTCCCTTACTCAGGAGGATGCCTATTGTAATTCTCTAGTAAATCTATATCAAAGAAGAAGTGTTATTAGCTAAGAGTGGTAATAATAGGTGGAAAAAGAACAAGAACTGTTTCTTTCTTGTCTTTCATTAACTGTATTTATAAACAGACTGGCCAGCTCTGCTTGCCATTTTTTAGCTATAAGAAGAGTTGGTTCAAGGTCTGTCAGCATGATAGGCCTTGCCTCCATTTAGACTGGAGATCTTTCCAAAGATTCTTTTAATAGAAAATGAATATTTTAAAATTCACAAGCATATGCACTCTTTAAACACTATTTTTCTGATTTCTAATGGCTGCCTTGTTAGCAGGGAGTACTATTACATGGTGTTCAGCATCATATTGCTCACAAAGCTAAAGACCAGTCCAAATGCTGCATGCAGAGGAATATTTAAATTCATATAGTGATTCAATAAAACCCAACCAACAAGCAAACAAACAAGCAAAACCCAACAAAACCAAGCCCCACACACGCACACACATAGAACTACAGCAGCTTATTTCACAAAACAAAAAGGACAGAGAAAGCCAGCTTAATATTTGTTCCTCTAATATTGTAACAGGTTCACTATTATTTCTGCTCTCAAGAAAGGCAAGCACCAGCACTTAACAAGTGCCATGCCTTTCTCCCAAACTGCATCTGATATCCCAAACCACCCTAGGGTACAATATTATGCGATCCAAAATGTGCATGGGTTCTGCACCTTCTCCAGAGACAGCTGGCAATAGCTATGGCCAAAAGAGGGGACTGGACTGCAGCATTAGTCCTAGGTAAAAAGCTATTCCAATATTTCAGAACTTCAGAACTTTAAACAAAACCAGCAACGGATACTTGAAATTAAAAAAAAAAAAAAAAAAAACACCAAAAAAAACCCCCAAGAAACAGAAAACCAAACCAAACTCACCATTCCAGAAACTAAGAGCTATCTCCTAGATCCAAACTATGTTGTTGCTCAAGACATCAGCGCTGTTGAAGGAGCACTTATTCTTGCTCCGGCTTTGAAAAACTCCAATGTGCTCAGGGTTCAGGTAGGTGCTGTGAGCATACCTGGTGAACCTCCCTCTTAGGGGTGCTGAGCAATGCCTGCTGGAATGTGCAGTCTAGCAGATGCCTGGCAACACTTGTTCAAACAGACAGGAGGGAGCGATGGAACTACATTACCCATAATTGCCTTCATCTGGTTTATGATTACACCTGAAACCAGAAGAGGTGGTGTGTGAGTTTCGCCTTAGGAAGGAAAGAGGCATGCAGAGGAAAGAAGGAAGTGTGTGCTGCTGGAAGAGAGAGAGTTAGGGTTTCCTACTTTCAAATGCCATGTTGCAGATACATTGAATGCCTGGGAGGTGAGACAAAGGATGTTTTCCTGGTAGAGATTAAGGTTAGAAATAATTAGATTTATGAGTAATGAATACAGTGACCAAAACTGTGTGAACCTGTATGACTGGTTTGGCCATCACTGTGCATGTGAGAGAATCAGACATCCGGATATGAGGAAGCAAGTGACGGAGGGATAGCAACAGCCTGAGAAGTCACCTGCAGAGGAGAGAAAGCAGAGACATTTGGGTAGGGGGACGGGGAGAAATTCCTTTTCAGACCCATGAGCTTGAGCAAATAGCAAGTCTTTCCAGACACTATATTATAGAGGCTTTTTTTCTCAGTGATTTCAGCATTTTGTAGGATAAAGTTGGTAAAGATTAGAGAGACAAAGATTATAATGTCAGAGAGATAAGATAAATGGTCTTTGTGCTAGAAATGTCATGGGGAGTTGGAAAACAAATTATTTGCCTGTGTTGTTGTTACTTGCTACCTGTGGGTTTTGTGGCACTTAGGACCCACAGCTGAAACCCTACTTTGATGAAAAGAAGCTTCACAGGCTTTCTAAGCCTGCCTCCAAAAAACTGAAGTATATTTCAACCAGAATAAAAACAAAAAAAAAAAAATGGAGAAAGGGAAACTCAGTGTTCTTTGTAGGGGAGATAGAATCAATATTGGTGGGCAATTTCCACCTAATAAGAAACCTGCCATATAAGTGATTTTGTTTGACTGCCGCTGGTAGCAAAGTGGGGTGAAACTCAGCAAATCGTTTCATCTGGAAAAAAATGAAGTGCCAACACCATTTCAACTAAATGGTCAATATGTTGCAGCAGTTCTTCAGAGAGCTGAAGGCTTTCCTTCCTTGCCCTGATCCAGAAAACAGCCTTCCCACCTGATCATATGTGACAAAGGTGAAAAAAGTTATGGCTTATCTCCAAATGCTTAACCATCTAGATATACTGTTGAGAGAGCACTGTCCTGATGTCAGAAGCAGGAGAATAGAGAAACACACAGGGTTATTCAGTTTCTACTACCAGTTACAGAAAAATTAAGTCTACTCTCACTACTTCTCTAAAGGTGTAATTTAGAAATTCGAGACCTGGAAAGAGAATATGTAAGACAGGTAAAGCCCTGTCAGACACCAGGAGAAGAAGGGAAACATTTCCAGATGCATTTACTGGCTTACTCGGAGCTATTAAGTAAGCTGGTGTTTACTTTTTGTCATGGGTTTCTTTTTCTGTTTTTGTTTGTTTGTTTGTTTGATTTGTTTGGTTTTTGAGGTAGATGCTGTCTATCATGTGCCTTTACTAAAAGTAATAGCTCAAACCAGGTGAAATTTCTTTCCTAATATAATATTATAATATTATAATAAATTAAGATTGGGGTGTCTTAAATTCTAAATTTCAGCGCCTTTTGTGTCATCTCAGACTATTCCTTAAAATTTTCATGTAAATAAGATACTTTTCCCCAGATTTCATTTCTCTGAACAGACCATTAGCTCATAGCAGAAATATTGGTTCCCAGTAGACCTATTTTCAAAGCCAGATGTTTTTTACAATATATTCTTTTGATTCAAAGAATAATTAAAAAAATATCAGTAGTATTTTACCTTAAACAGAAAGACTTTAAGTTTAGGCTGATGATTTTTAACACACCCTTTATAGGGATGAATTAGACCTCAATCAATCTAATACACTTCTCAACTGTTTCTCAGCTAGAAAATCACTATAGAGGATACTTGTACTCATAGCTTGGTGGGACCCTGCTGATTCGCATAATAGCATCCGCAGGATTTCGGTTCACATCTGGGCCTCAGGAAGTGTCTTGAGTATTAACAGAGTCTATCTGGGTTTTCTCTACAAGCATGACCAGTTATTAGTTCCCACATTTCTGTTAAAGTCTGCAACTTCTGTCTTGTTGCGTAACAGAGTTTACCCTGAAGGCATCTAAAATGGGTGTCTGAAAGACAACGCTGCATGCTCTGCTACCTCTCCAAAACCAGATCTAACCAGTCAGCTTCCGTTTCCAGACTCCATTAAAACGCATACTCCACAACAGCTTCTCTTTGAACATCATTTGATGAGACACTGTGGTTTTCTGCAGTTTGATTTATTTTCAAAGCAAAGTCCTTCAGAAAGCAAACTCACCGTTGGGCCTTAGGAATGCTAAGTAGTATGTGGACAGTTAATTTTGTGTGTTGAATTAGCTGCATTGTTTTTATAAAGGGAAAACCCACATGCTGTACATGCAGAGAAAAGCAATAGCAGATGCTTCCAGGCTCATTTGGCAATATTTCACACATTTTTCGTTTGCTCAGTCCACTTTTTAAGTATATTTGTCATTGAAATGAGTGGAACTTAGAAAGGAGTGTTTTGGGACAGAAGTGGGACCTATGAGGTAAATTTTGAGATGGAAAGTTTGGAAGCTGGGAACATGTGTGTAGGAAACCCTGGATGAAAGCTGGACGTAACGTATCAGTGCGTGTGAATGTGCAACTACCATAGTGGCAGCACAAAAGGTTGGCTGCAGCAGCTAAGGCTGCCACTCACTTTGGAAGTGGGTAAATGCCACCAAATCACATCCTTTGGCTATTGCAACATTACTGGTAGTGGTGGCAGGATCCTGGAAAGCTAGGGAACTGTTCTGGGTTCAGCAGCAGCAGTCATTTTTCTCCTTCTTACTAGCTGGTGCAGTGCTGTGTTTTTGACTTTCAGCCTGGGAACAGCGCTGCTAACACCGATGCTTTCAGTTACTGTTCAAATGTTTAGTCTGGCCAAGGACTTTGTGAGCCTCATGCTCTGCCAGGGAGGAGGGGAAGTCGAGCGGAAGCAGGGACAGGACACCCGACCCAAACTGACCCAAGAGGTATTCCATAGCACAGCACGTCATGCCCAGGATGTAACTGAGAGTTACCTGGAAGAGCTGGTTCATTGCTTGGTCGGACTGGGTATCAGTCAGCGAGTGGTATTGTATTCTCTTCCCTTGTTATTTCCTTTATCATTATTATTATTGGTGGTAGCAGTAGTGATTTGTGTTATACCTTA
>JBCJKH010029351.1:39781-52781 GCA_039877255.1 Loriculus beryllinus | reverse complement strand
CCTCATAGCAGCCTTCCAGTATCTGAAGGGGGCCTATAGGGATGCTGGGGAGGGACTCTTCATTAGGGACTGTAGTGGCAGGGCTAGGGGTAGTGGGTTAAAGCTTAAACAGGGAAGGTTTAGATTGGATATGAGGGAGAAATTTTTTCCTGTTAGTGTGGTGAGGCACTGGAATGGGTTGCCCAAGGAAGTTGTGAGTGCTCCATCCCTGGCTGTGTTCAACGACAGGTTGGACGAAGCCTTGGGTGGCATGGTTTAGTGTGAGGTGTCCCTGCTTACAGCAGGGGGGTTGGAACTTGATGATCTTGAGGTCCTTTCCAACCCTAACTATTCTATGATTCTATGAAATGAAGAAAGAGTGAGATTCTTCTTAGTGGATGTCAGCATGTGAGATGACTAGTTAAAATGCAGACGGTTTACATTTTAACCTCCAGTAGATGCCTTGCTATGTGATTTTCTTTGGTATATTTTTCAGAGAAGAACTAGGGAGAAGCTAATGAATGTGCTTTCTCTGTGTGGTCCAGAATCTGGTCTTCCCAAGAATCCTTCAGTAAGTGGTGATAGTGTTTTGTTCTGGTTTTTAAATCTCAGCAGTTATAATGCTGTTGCATTTTCAGGTATTGGTGAAGTTATGAAGAGCAGTTTTTGACAGACTGATTTTGGTTCAGTAAATCACAAATCCAGTTTGAAGAATTAGAAAGAGGTAGAATCATGAGTAATGAATTCTTCCTCAAGAAGTCCAGTTGTCACCTCTCTTTACTAGACATGTTTGCAAACTCTATTTAAATTCAGCCAAAACTAATGTTGCTGTCTCAGGGAATGGACCTTAGGGAAGGTCTGTATATTTTAAAGCAAAGATTAATTGCTAGGATTAATTCTTAATTTTTATCTTATGTGGCTGTCAAAACAAGATTTTTTTTAATTTTTTGGACTGAAACTCAAATCTTTCCTCTCCAAATTAAATTAATTGACTACTAAGGAACTCAGTTGATCAAACTAATCTTTAGGACTTCTTCTCAGAAGAGCAAGACTACACCTCCAGTCCAAAGTATTGTGTTTGACGCTGCATATATAAATGTTAAAAGTCTTGGCTAGAAGAGGGAAATGAACTAGGTCTCCTGTCTGAGGAAATCTTTATCTAGCCCATTACAAATAACATGCACTTTAGAGGGAGGGGGCAGCGATGGCCGAGGACTGCAAGGGTGTTGATGCTGTATTGGAAACACCACAGAATCCATTGAAAAAAACCAGTGGATCACGTGCCTTCAAACTACACGGGTATCAGTAGGAGCAGTAGTCTTAACTAGTAAGTAAACTAGCTGACAGTTTTACTTCTATGCATGGCATAGAGAAGACCCCCAGTGGCATAGTAAGCTTAATAGTGGTGATGACATTAAGAGATTTTTAAATAAAGTGAGTAGCCCACCTTGGTTATCACTGGTTTAAAGATGTAGTTTAAAATCCAGCAAGTCTCTAACCAAACTTGCCCTAGTGGCTAATTGCCACTAATACCATTAAATGTGGGAAGCAGGATAGCTGACTTGTGGAGTTACACAAGTTGTAAGTTTTTATTTCTATTTTTACCTTTATGTGCAGGTTGTGTTTTCTTCTAATGAGGACTTGGAAGTTGGAGATCAACAAACTAGTCTTATTTCAACAACAGAAGAAGTGATTCAAGAGGAGGAAGTGGCTGTAGAAGACAATACCAGTGAACAACAATTTGGAGTTTTTAAAGACTTTGACTTTTTAGATGTTGAATTGGAAGATGCAGAGGTGAGACCTTGGGATTTCTTCTGCGTATTTCCATTTGAGAACATTTTAAAATTAAGGTTATGTTGGTGCAATTCTAAGGAATTGGCAGCTCTTCTAACTAATCCAATTGGAAAGAATTTATGATGTAATTGAACTCAAGTTGAATGATAAAGAAACCTGTGTCACAAACTTTGCAGTGTTAAGTTGTTGCAAGTTGTTGGGTGTCTTTGCTTGGGAGAATTGGGATTTTTTAGGGGGAGTTAAGTGTCTTAATCCAAAAGTGAAGTGATAAGACAGTATAAAACAATTACAGGATGAATGCATGTGTATCATGCAGCTGAAAATTTAATCATGGAACAGTATGTTAAGAAAATTGCATAATCTTTTTCCTGATACGCTTCTGCATTTTGAAAACATGAAGAATAGCTTTCAAAGTTACAAACTGTATGATATACTATCTCATTATATATGATTAACTTGGTCAACATAAGTGGTTACACTGACTTTTACATTATATCTGGCTTGCTGCAGTTCTTAACGTTTCCTCTACTTCTCCTCTGAAAAACAAGAGAGGGGAGGTAAATCAAAAGTAAATATTGAGAAATAGTAAAGATTCTGTTAACAGTTGCTACTTGCTTGGGATAAATAAAAGGCTTCAGACTAGAATTTGCTGAAGCTTAAAAGTATGACTGTAAAAGGACTGGGGAGAAGTACTTTGAGGTTTCTTTCAGTGTTTTTGTTACAGTCTGTACAAAAGAACTGAATTAGTAATGGAGACCCTTGTGGGTTATTAGTCAACAAGCTGCTAAGAATAATATCTGCCTATCTAAACTCCAAGATTGTTCTTTTCATTATCCTTTTTCACAAAATCTTGCTTTGTTTCCCCCTTAATACATAAGTTTTATCTCACGTTGCTTCCTGCATATTGCTTCACTTCAGCCAATATTTGCACCTTCTAGGAAAAGTATTAGCTCATTATGGTCTATTGCATAGATGACAAACACTCTACATATATAGTTTCCTATATTCAAAGCAAGTAGTCTAACAGTTCAGAATTGGCTCAGTAGTAGCATAGCATTATTTTAACACTAGATGGGGCTTTGCAGGTAGGATGCCAAAAGCCAAAAATTTTGCCAAACCAAGTTAACCTTTAACTTCATTTTCTGTATTATTTTAATAGCAGATTAACAGATCATGATGAAGAGACAGTTTCTTTATCAGTACTTGCCTGTATGCAGCATGTAGTGCTATACTTGCAGAAAAAGGAAAGAAAAAGCACAGATTGTAAAATTTAGGGCATTACATACGAATTGTGCACTTTGCTTTATCTGAGCTGCCTAATTTTGCAGCAGAAATACAGAATGCTCTTTGTTTCTAAGAATTAAATGTCAACAGTCTGAACTGGGGCTCTTACATTAAAATCTGAGTAATATTCGGATTAAACAGAAGTGCTTCAGCCCACAGTAGGAGTACTTTGTTGTAGTTGGGATTCTTTTGCATTGCCATGAGTTTTTGCCTTATTTTGGATCAAAACAAATCACTAAGAGAGAAAGCGACTACAAAATGTTTAGTTTGCTTTGCATGTTTAATACGTCATAATGATCTCTTAAGTCACCACAAGTGATATTTTGTCAGAGCAGTTTTGGAACCCATGCTTGCACATTTGGGGCTAGATGTGGTATTTTAATAACTGACTTTAGACTGGTGAAGTGACCTTATCAGGTTTTCCATCTGTAGATGAATTGTTGAAGGTTGACAAAGTGCGTAAGAAATCAAAGATAGTTTGTACGTGTGAATTAAAACAATAGTGGGTTTAAGATACGGATTTCGCTTAGTATGTTGGATGTTTGAAACCCAAGTAACCCATCTTTATACTGTGCAAAAAGAAAGGATCTAGCTTTTGGTGTTTAGGGGTGTATGTCATAAAACTGACCCAAAGTAGCTGGTAAAACAGTTAATGAAGACATGGGTTTTTCTAGAACCTGCATATAGTTAATGTTGGTGGTGCTTGTCAGTTGGATGTGGTCAGTTTAGATTCATGTGTGTTAGTTAATGAATTTCATCTGATGTTTGTTGAAACAGTTGCTTTACATGTTCTGCTAGAGAAATGTATCATACGCATGCTGATTTTAGTGTTTTGTCGTCAGTTTGTTTATTTTTTCAATCGATCTCCCATTAGAAAAAGAAATTATTTTAAATACTAGCTTTTTGATCAAAGCTTTTTTTCAGAGCTTGAATCAGTCTTTTACTGTTGGCAAATCTTACATAATAAAACATTTTTCCCTGGTTCTAGAGTATCTTTAAGTGTTTGTCCTCGTTCTTTCTAATTCTATGTGTTTTCCTTTTTGCTAACCAGGAGCTGCAGGTAAGTTGCAGCCTGGTGCCCTGGCTTGTTCTTCTGTTGTTGTCTGTGGTGTGTTTGTACTTTCTAGTCAGATATATAAATTTGATACTGATATAGTTCTAGATTATATATTGGGTTACTTTCCAAGAAGATACTAAAAATATTTCTAGTTCATTTGCCATATATATTTTAATTTATCTACGAACATCATTTAAACAAGGTATTTAAATAAAACTAAAAGGGCTGATTGAAACTCTGCTCATAATGCATTCAGTACTTGTGTTGTCTTGGTTGCGTTTGTGTATTAATTTTATTACATTGAAATTTGTACTTACATATTGTGCAAACTTTTTATATTACAGGGTGAAAGCATGGACAATTTCAACTGGGGCGTTCGCAGGCGCTCTCTTGACAGTATCGACAAAGGAGACACACCATCTCTTCAAGAATGTCAGTACTCTGGTAGCACACCCAGCTTGAACTTGACCAACCAGGAAGATACTGATGAGTCTTCAGAAGAAGAAGCAGCCCTGACTGCAAGTCAGATCCTGTCTCGTTCACAGATGGTAAGTTATTTTTCTGTGAAAGGAATCTTACAACTTAAGTTTTCACTTGCACTTTTAATGAATAAGTATGGCTCACACCTTCAGCCTAAGTGAATTAAAGAGGAACTAAGCTGATGTGGCTAAACTTTTGCTTACCAACATCACTGAAGAGAAAGAGATCCTTTACCACATCAGTGGTACATAACAGGTCTATAATTGAAGTCCAGTGTTAATTTTTCTGTGCGTATATGTCTTTATACTTACTATATGTGTTTCAATATAAGTGCAAAATTGCCTGTTATGTGTAACGTGTGTGTCTTTCTGGATTCCAAAAAATACTAAACAAACCCCAAAGTACTAAACAAGAGAAGTAAGTGATTCTGGGGGAGCCTCAGTTGTGTTTAACCACTAAAATTGCTAATTTAATTATGGATTTTGAAGGATTTGTGTACATACAGCTGAGGGAAATGGAAAATGCTCACCACTCTGAAGTCTCTCTCCACATGAAATTAGAAAAAGATTGACTGGATGGGGAGCAGCAGGGATAGTGTGCCACTCTTCAGACTTTAGGCAAAGTTTGTACTAATGTTGCTCGTAGCAAAGAGCTCGCGCCTCAGTGTTTTAAGTCTAACATTTCACCACTGCCAAAGACCTTCAAAAACTAGAAAGGAAGTAATTTTCTAGATTCTAAGGGTAACTTCACACATTAACTTCTTGAAGTTAAATGTTACAGAGGTAGATGTGATGCTTCTAACAGTTTAGTGTAAAGGTGTTAAGCTCGTCATATGTAAACAAATTTAAATATCTAACCGCACTGGAACAGCCTGTTTTAAAACTAATGTGTGTTTTCTGTGGAATTTATATGTTCCATAAACTATGAATAATTTCATGTTTCTTTCTTTTGTGTCTTAGTTAAACAGTGATTCTGCCATAGATGAAACAATATCAGATCATGCTGGTTTATCGCTTCAGTCTCAAGATTCCACTAGCAGTGTGGGAGCAGAAGACGTGCTTCAAATAAGAACTGAGACGCCAAGTTTGGAGGCTTCTCCTCTAGATAACTCTAGCAATCAGCTGCCTGAGGTGGGGAGAAATGTGGGCTGGTGCATGGCTGATTTGGGCTTCTTCTAGTGTTTAATAGCAACTTTGGCCGTCTTTTTGATTGAATTTTCATCTATTACACTGATTAGTTGATTTGCTTTTAATATTTCTAACCTGTTGGAATGTTCTGACAAAATGTTTCCTCAGTATGAAGACTGCTTGGGATGGACTGAGGGAATTTACCACAGGTTAAAAATATTCTTGAAGGGCTGATAATGATCATTTCATGGTGCAGAATGAAAATAGGCTAATATTCAAGATGCTTTTACTTCATATGGTTGAAATCCTTCTTGAGCAACATTTTCTTTCAAATACTATTTTATTTCCCCCTTTTTTTTCTGCTTTCTGTGGGTTAATGTGATTGGTGCTGTTTGGGAGTAAAACCTCAGGCCAGCTGTGTTAGCCATTGGTTCCATTAAATAATGCTTTAGAAAGGACCACAGATGCTAGTGGTATACTTTTTCAGAAGGGCCTATGTGGACTGAGACAGATTTCAAGCTAATGGCTGCCTGCAAATCTGTGAGTACTCAAGTTTCTTGGTTTTTAAAATATTTTGAATAAATTGGAAAAAAAATAAATAATCATCTGCTACATTTCCTACAATATTTTGCAGCTGTAGCAAAAACCTCAGTATGTTTTTTTTTTTTTTCTTGAATTTTGAAGCAGCTTGGTTTAGGTAGACATTTTACCTATAAAATTATTGATGCTACTGACAATCTTATTTTTATTCAGATAAACGATACTAATCCCGCTTCTAACAGAACATACGTTTCTATTGAGTTTTCCATAATATTAAGCTATTTCTGTGTGTATGTGATTTACACTTAAGAATGAGTCTTCAGCCAACTTTGTTTAAACAGTTGACTAGCTGGTTCAAGTGACTGGGGTTTCTAAACAAAGGCTCTAGTCTACGTATTTGCTACCTAGAAAGTCACCTGTGCTAACAGGAAAACCACTCACCTAGCTAAACATTCAATGAAGATAACTGTAAGAACAAAAGACGTACTTGGAGAACAACAAGGGGAAAGTATGGGTGACTGGTTTCTTGTGATAAAATCATCACCTTCTAGAATTGTGATATTGTAGCATTTATAAAGTAGCTTTTTTCCACTTCTTGCATATTTTTTTTCATTAATATTATCTATGTGCTTTCTTCTGCAGTGTTTGGTTACACTGCAGTTGATAAATTGTCTCAAATTTGTAGGGCATATGTGCTTAGATTGGCAAATAAGTTTGTCTGTTAGCACTTCATCTGCTTGTCTACAGCGTGCATTTTTGTTGCAATAGAATTCTGGGTAAGGAAGAACACTTAGTCTGGATTATTCTTTGTTATGTCAAGATTTCAAAACACAGAAGTGATAAGTAAGTTGGGATAAAAGGGAGAAGTGATAGATAAGCTAGGATTTTATAGAACTAAACGTTATAATTTGTCTTGTTTGCATGTGGTGCATTCTCAGCTGTAACTCATTTACAAAACCTACGTTTTTGTAGTTCTGAGACTGCCTTTATACTTGGATTCACTGTTCTTCTGCAGCTTCCTTCATAAAATCACTGTACTTCTGATAACCCAGATGAAAACATACACTCAGTAAAAGCAGCAACGTCATTGAAAATACTGAAAACATTTACACTGGGCTGTAAAGTAATTTCGTAACTAAATAGCATCCAGAAAACATTGCTATATATATATATACATATACACACACACTCCCCCTATATATATATATATATATATATATATGTATAAGACTGCAGATCCATATAAATGCAGTCACTACATGGGATGTGTGCAAAGTTTATTTTGTGAATGTTAGAATGTGGGATTCAGTCAAATATGTTAAGTTTTTTTCAGGCAGAGTTCAAGCACTCAAAAGTTACAAGAGTTAGCTATCTAGTTGTATTTTGTTCCTGAAAGGGCTTTATGCCTCTTAATAGAATGAGCTTGAGAATATCAACTATCAACTCACTTTGGGAAATTTTTAAGACAGTAAACCTGATTTTTTTGTCCTGAATTTTTATACTGCACAACTCACACAGCATAGTGCAGTTGGTTTTTGTATGTGCTTATATATGTAAACTCTTTCAACACAGACATTTCATTGCATGCTAAATGTCAGTTATCAAAATGTTTTTAGTATAAATAAATATCAAAATTTATCCAAGGTAAAATTTAAAAAAACAATTACTTAAAAATGGGGGGGGGGGAGGGGTGTGCTAGTTAAATGCATTTCACAGAATCATAGAATTGAGTTCCTTGCTTCTCTTGTAGCAAAACTGAAGATATAAAAAGTTTACTTATTTGTGTTTGGCTGATTCCAAGCAATAGCAGGTATCTTTACAAAATGGACATTTCACATTCCGGTTGGAAATGTACAGTCCAGTTTACAAGAATATTTTCAATTTTGTATGCAAGGTTTTACAAGCTTAAGTGTATGAAAGTTTATGACTAAAATGACTCTCTAATTTACTAATTTGCACTGTGGATTTATGAGGGAGTAATTTGCTAGAAGTAATTTTCCTTGGATTCTGTGGAGTTGTCAACTATATAATATAAATGACATTTTTAAGATAATTAAAGAACATTCACGTTGGTAGTAAAGATCTGCCCAAAGTCGCCTATCATATTTGAGAAATCCAGAGTCATGACACAATGACTAACTTAACTGTAAATTTACTAGCTAGTAATTAGCACTTAAATATTTTCTAGAAGCGTATCTCTCATATGTACGTCTGTCAGCCATGATCAGTACAACTGTGTCATCTCAACATCTGTAATAGAAATGGACCACGGCTTCAGTCCATATTATTTTGCTGTGATATTGTAAAAGGATCTTGCGTTCCTGTGTGCCTTAGCTGCTCAGTGACAAAAATGCTGTTCTGTGTAATAAAATTCCAGATTAACTTCCAGACATTACAAGCCCACTAACTGTGTCAAATGACAGCAGTATCATGTTGAGGAGTACCATAGTCAAAGTGAGATAAGGTTCAGATCACTGTGGAAGAAAATTATATAGTTCTGTTTAAAGCTGAGTTGTCTTTTCCAATACATGTACAGTTATTTATCTGTCAGAGGATCTCTTTAGACTGATGGAAGCCATGAAGTGATGTGTATGCTTAGAGGCTGTTCAAAGGTTTGTTGACCAGTCTTGGATATACCAGTAGAGGAAGACAAGCACACTTAAGAATGAAAACATGTGGTAATTTTGTGCCTTTAGGAAATAGCAAGCACAGGAAAGTGTTATTCTTGTTCCACAGAAAAATCCAGTAAAAGATTTCGAGTTCATCATAAATTATCTAAATCTGAATTCCTCTGTTCAATATAGCAATGTTAATGAGTATAATAATGCTAGTGGAGGAAGAGGGAAGGGAGAAAGGGTCATTCTAATGTTACCTGCCTGAGTTTAATCATTGTCTCTTTGTAACTGTCAGTGATGGAAGGCCTACACTTAGAGATTCAGGGTTAAACCCTTAAAGCTCCCCATATCAACAGTGATTGCAAAATAATAAAAATAGTGGAATGTCCCTTTTCCTTTGTTTGTCTGTTACACTGTTGCTCAGTTATGCTTTAGAATGTTGTTAAAATGAGAAAGGAAAGGAAAAGACATTTTCTTTACTGGATCCAGACCACAAAGGCAAGCATAAAGCAGACAGTTTGGTCCTTATCTAGAAAAGTAAAATATGGAAGTCTTAGTTGTGTTTGGTTGTGATCTAAATATGTTTGAAGCTATTTGCAGGTACTTTGCTGGGAGTGTTCTCTTTAACAGATTTGAGTGTATTTGAGAAATTGTATTTGCTATAAATAAGTCATACTGTGGGATATTAGTGTTAAGTAGAAGCTATAAATATTACGAATAGACTGCCTGTCTTGACCCCAGTAAAACTGTGTGAACAAGCCAAAGAGTTGAATGATTAAAGTATGAATGGATATTTGTAAACAATTTTTGCAACTGTTATTTTACCATCATAAAAAATGGTAAGAGTAGATAAGCCTTGACAATAAAAGTAAGTAAAAGTATGTTTGATTCGCAGGAATGCAGTTCAGCAGTAAGGGATGAACAGGTTAGCACTGCTAGTGAAGATACTGGGTCCTATCTGCTACAAGAACAACAAGACTGTCTGGTCTGTCATGAATCTCTTGAGTTGGAAGAGACCACAGAACTGGTAGAGGCAACAGCTCCTGAGAGCTATTCCGAGTCTGTCTGTGAAGAGGATGTTACTCTTGCTTTGAAAGAGCTAGATGAGAGATGTGAAGAAGAAGAAGCTGACTTCTCTGGTTTGTCTAGGTAAGATTCATATTGGTTCTAAATAACAAATTACATGTTACCACTGTACGAATCAGACAAATTAGGCTTTCCTATGGTTCGGGGTTTTACGTGAATCCCATAATGCAAGCATCTAAAATTATATTTTGCATATCAGAAATAATGGTTGATTGGTTTTGCCTGTTATAGTAAATAAATTCAGTGCTTTTCTCAGTAGTTGTTTCTGGTACAAGGAAAACAGCCACGCAGGAAGAGATGAGAATTCTTAAGTGAAAAAAACATCTAGCACATTTCATCACCATCAATAGCATCGAAATAAGAAAAGAGATCAGAGAATGTTCTGGAACCTTTTGTTGGCAGCCACCAGCTACAAGCAGTATAACACTCCTTGAACTGCTCTGAATTAAGGCAGAACCTGTTTTGGCACCCAAAGATGGGGGGAAAAAAGGCTTTGGTTGGGGGGCGGATAGGTTTGGGTTGGGTTTCGGATTTTTTTGTTTTGAGGGGGTTTTGTGAGGTTTTGTTTTAACCAGAGCTTCTGCAGGAGTCAGACCAGTTTGTCTTTGAATTTGCACAAGGTTTATTTTCAGTGTTTGGGTTAATCAGTCTCATGTATGTTTAAAATAAATTAACATTTTCCCATTTTTAATGTGGTGAGCAAAAATAACTATTGAGAGGAAATGTTAGTTAATCCTAGCTGGTTGAGTCATATTAAAAATGAAACCCTAAGTTTCTTGAAGGTAATGGTCTAAGAAGGAGGGAAGACAAAAAAAAAACTGCAAACAAATAAAAACACAGACAAAACCCCCAAACCAACAAACAAAAAAACCTAAACCAAATGGATTCTCAATTGTTCATAGGCTTCTTCATACTTAGAACTTTTTCAGAAGTTTAGACTAAATAATATACATACCTCATGTCTATAGGAACATAGAGTATATTCTGTCAGAGAGATCATTTAAGGAGCTTTTTACAGAAAAGAACACAACAGAAGCTGTAAAAGACCAAGGCATTTGAAAAGGTTCTGCTGGGACAGAGAAATTCAATCTGCAGTCCCATACACAACCTATCGCAATATGCCTTGGTCTGGTAGCAGTTTATTTCCTAATGTGTAACTGAATCGTAGACTCATAGAATGGTTAGTGTTAGAAGGAACCTTAAAGATCATCCAGTTCCAACCCTCCTGCCATGAGCAGGAACACCTTACACTAGACCAGGGTGTTCAAAGCTCCGTATCCACCCTGGCCTTGAACACTGCCAGGCATGGGGTTTTAGTCTATTTACACTGAGTGAACAAATGAAAAACCCATAGCTCTAGTTTGAAGAGCAACAGAAGTGATTACTTACAGGGTTGATACACTAGTGAGAAAATACCTGAAAATCTTTTTGAAGCTTTGCTTAAATGTAGCATTCAAAAAGATTGCATCTTAGCTGTTGCGCTTTGTGCTATTAAGATGAATGTACCTAAAAACAGCACCCACACTTCTGGTTTAAGATGTGTTTAAGTCTTGTTTAAGGCATACTTAGTGCCTCTGTAAATGAGGTTGTTGAATGAGAGTAACAGCATGTGTTTAAAAAATTATTTTAATAAATTATGTGTACTTGGAATTCTCTCACACTGTTTTGCTGTGTAAGTATAATTATACAAGAAGTGCCAAAATGTATCATTCCTTGTGATACAGATAATTTTAACAGCTAAATTAATGATTGTAAGTAGTAGCATTGATTAATTTATAGTTTGATATTTTTATTGGATGTTTGGTGCCTAATGGAAAGTATGACCGCAGAATGCTCTTTGAACAAAGGTCTGTTAAATTGATTGCCTATAAAAATTGAAGTCTTCCAATCTATCTCCATTTCCTTATGATGTTACTTAAGAGTTACAAAGTAGTATTGCATTGCCATATGAGCTCATGTGTTGTATTCAGTATTGGGGACAAGAAAAAAATACCAGATTCTGAATGGGCGCATGTGTATATATATATATATATATATACACGTAGGTATCCCTTTGAAGGTACTAATAGAAATAACATGCCTTAATGAAGCTTGGAGGTATTTGAGAGTATAAAAATTTTTTTATATTGCAGTAGCGATACTGGTTTTTATTTTTTACTCTTTTCTTGGTCCATGGTTACCTTAGTTGATGGATTATTGGTTTTACAAAACACTATTCTGAATTGAAAGTTACTATTTTTTTCCTTCTTACCAAAATGAAGGTGTTTTTGTTAAAAAGTGTACTGAGTAAATTTCTGTCGCTTGTTATTCGTAGCCAAGATGAAGAAGAACAGGATGGTTTCCCAGAAGTACAAACTTCCCCACCTCCTTCACCATTTCTTTCTGCCATATTGGCAGCTTTCCAACCAGTGGCATATGATGATGAAGAGCAAGCCTGGCGCTGCCACGTCAATCAAATGCTGTCAGATACGGATGGATCTTGTGCTGTCTATACATTTCACGTCTTCTCAAGATTGTTTCAGGTCAGTGAATTGCTGGTGCATGGTTGTTTGTCTGAAATCTTTTCCTTCTGCTTTTAAAACTATTTTTCCCCGCTGTAACTGAAAAAGCTGCAAGATTATGGTAGAAAGCAAATGAAAAGCAGACAAAAAACCCGTGTTGCTAAAAGACTATTTAATGGTTGTGCACTATTTTTCCGTGGGATATCTGCTGTGTTGTTCATTGTCTAGGAGTGATTCTACTTAGGAATAAAAAAGGCAGCTCAAAAAAAAACGCAGTTCAGTGTTTCTTGTAAGCTCTTGGTTCAGGTTCTGTCCCTTTATTTTTTGAACGTCACAGAGGTCCTGTTCTGATTACAGACTTAATCAGTCTTCCTCCTGGGTTTTCTGTGGGATTCATTATTATGGGATGACAGCATGACAAACATTAATGAATTTATCGTGTATCTAGTGAGAGAGGGTTTTTTACTGCAGAGAAGTAATTGAAACACCAGGAGATCCACCAAAGCTGCAGATGCCTCTCTTTGCCTATATTTACCT
>JBCJKH010029351.1:0-39681 GCA_039877255.1 Loriculus beryllinus | reverse complement strand
TGGGTTTTCCGTGGGATTCATTACTATGGGATCACAGCATGACAAACATTAATGAATTTGTTGTGTATCTACTGAGAAAGGGTTTTTTACTGCAGAGAAGTAATTGAAACACCAGGAGATCAACTAAAGCTGCAAGTTTCAGATGCTTCTCTTTAACTATATTTACCTCATAGATCCATTATCCAACACAAAACGCCTATGGCTTAATTTTTATTAATTATCCTCACTATATGTATGGCATAGCTATTTACCTATGGTGCCTTTGGTACCACTTGGATGTACATTATTCTTTGCAATAATATTATTTGCAGTAAGACTTTTATTTATGAGCAACATGCCAAGTGAGCTAGAGCAGATTCATTACTGCAAACCACAGCCTTATGACTCCAACACTTTCTCACTTCTCCAATATTAATTTCACCTGCTGTTGGGTAGGTTGTAATAAATTACTCCGTGAAAGCTTCACTTTTTTACCACGATAGCACACATTTTATCCATATGTATGGGCAGGTTTTGGGTCAGTGCCATGAGATCACTTACATGTGAAGAATTTAAATTCTACCTCATCCATGCAATAACTTCTTTGTGTATTGTTACCCATTTTCCATTTTTAGTTGCATAAGTATTTTGCCACAGCACTGTAAAATTCCTGTTTACTGGTTTTAGATTTTTACTGGTTTTAGATTTTTGCCTTTTTGCTTCTTCTGAGACATCATGGGTTTGGTTCCTCTGTATTACACTAAAGCTTAGCTGCAGTTACTTTTCACGCAACTGTATTTCCTGAAAAAGTGGTATTTCCTGAAAGTGATAAAGCCAGCACTTCATAATCTCTTGTGTTCATTAAAGAGAGAGCTATACAAAGCTATACAAAGAAAGGTAAAACTTTTCTATGGCTTGACAAGGTAGTCCTCAGTAGTTGGAAAGGTGGATACTTTGGGGAAGGTGGTAGTAGTAATTGAGGGCTCAAACCTGGGCAAAGAAGCATTCTTGAGGAGTTGTTACTGAGTACAAAAGAGGGTTAAAATGATTAAATGAGACCCTTGAGGTCTTGTTTGACTGAACCTTTCCATTTTGCCTTCTGCATCCTACACCGTGTCTAACTTCACAGCTGTAAATATCCATCTTTGTACAGTTTTATTCTACATGTAACTTGCTAGGATTTATGAAATTATATATTGCAAAGCACAGTGTTGTATTAGGCCAAGCTGACATGTTACACATAGGACTGAGTTTTGAAGAAGGTAAAAATCCTGCAGGTGGCAGTTTTGGACACAGATTGTGCTACACAGGTCTTGTAAAACTGTGGATAATTTTCTGCAACATGAACGCTTGAAAATGAATTGAACTGCTGTCTATACTGCATACAGTCAAATAGTCATCCCGCTATACTGATGCTAAAGGCGTAGATGGGAAAGGAATTACTGTCTTCATGGATACAGGCTGGTTTTATTGACTGATTGCATTTTCTGGAGCTAGTTTTACATAGATATTCAGAGCAAATTATGTATTAGTTTGTAATTTAATGACAAAAATATATGTTGGCGTGATGGAATTTTGCCCTGAAATTCTCTTTCTGAAAAGCCTGAGGAATAAATTCCATTGTAAACTAAATGTTTTTCTGATCTGATTTCTAGACTATTCAAAGGAAGTTTGTATCTATAACAAATGACTCAGTCAGCTTTCTTGGTGAAAGTCTACAGCGCATTGGAACAAAGTTTAAAAGTTCTCTGGAAGTGATGATGATGTGTTCAGAATGTCCAACAGTCTTTGTGGATGCGGAAACGGTAAAGATCTCATAAACTCACACATTGAAATGTCTGCTTAAACATTCTTATGTAGCATACAAAATGATATTTTAACATTTGGAAATAGCAAGGCTTGGGAAGGTTTTCAAAGATTTGAATAAAATGTGTTAATTATATTTTTGCCTTTTAAAGGTTGCTGTCTAACGTCACTGATTGAAACATTTGAATAATTTTGGGATGTAAAAAAAAAAAGGAAAAAGAAAATATGCTTTTTCTGATTGCAATCAGAAAGGAATTAAAACATTAGGTGGCCATTATCTGTCATAAACATTTGAAAACACAAGCAAAAAGCGCATTTTCTCCAAAAATAACCTCTAGCTGTAACAGTGAACAGTGAGGGAATTTACTGATACTAGACACCATTTGAATTCCTTGCTATTCTTTACCTTCTCTGCCTGTTCATGTTTATTCTATATTCTTTGCACAGAGAAGAAAGACCACTTATCTAGTAGCAATTTTGCCTTTTTAAAAATTGTATTATTAATGTATAAATTTAAGGATGCTTGTGAAAAACATTCTAGCTACAAATACACAATGAAGGCTTTGAATGGTTTGTTGTTTTGCAAGTTGAAATCCCGGGTTATAATCAATGTGAGAAGTCAGCTCAGTGTTCAGCAGCCGTCAAAAAAAGCTGTGCTAGAGGAAAAGAGACAGCAAAACAGAAAACGTTACTGAGCTAATGTACATATCCTGGCCTTTTTTACAGTGTCTGTGTTTTCAGAAGACAGCTAGAGAGATTAATGAAGGAAATAGTCCTGGGTAGATTTTTGAATATGCAGAACAACAGATTGACAGAGGCTAAGAAAGCATTCTGGAGCAAGTGGGTGACTGCATGCTTGGCCCGTTTTTCCCTGCCTTGAGCAACTGCTATCAGACATTGTCAGATGGACGAACTGAAATAGATGTATCTTTACACCTGACCCAGTGTGAGACTCTTCCCTTGGTGCTTAGGGGCAACTTGGCTCTTACACTCTCACTTTAGACTATGGGGACTAAAAAAAGCATGATGTGGATAGTGCATTTCAAGGGAACCATGTGTAATGTTTTTTTGTTTAACTTATGCCACTTTAAAAGCAGTAGGAATTAACCAGAAGAAGGAACTTTTTTGGGCTGAGAAGCCGCAATAAAAGTTATACTAGCGACTAGCTAAAGCAGCCTGTATGTTTTAAAAGATAAATAGATACATAAATTCAAACATGAAAAAGCATTAATAAATGTAATATATATGCACTCAAGTATACAAACTTGTGCACACGCATTTGTGCTGTTACACTGGCAAATACTGTGTAGATCAGGTTACTTCTTACTAAGAAAGAATGGTTGATCCAAAAGAATACTCATGTGCAAATCTTTGGTTTCATGCTGTCACTCATGTCTACAAGTTTAGTGTTTGAGGCAGATTTGGTCTTTAATTCATTCAGAAATAATTTTTAGCAGAAAGATGCCCCTTTACATCAAAGCAGGGTTTTGCAAGCGATTTGAATGCAGCTCATGGCCTACTGCTGATACAAGATGCCCACTGACTTCTTTGCACCTTGGTGTTATTGCACATGTTGAATGCAGAGTGGCAGTGTGCTAGAGAACCATAACTTGCTTCTTTGTTGATGTAGACATAGATGTTGGGAATGCAGTGTCTTAATATGGTGGTAGAATACTAATCTTAGTGCAGTTAGAAAAACATGTAGGTATCATGTCCCCTGAGTAACATGGGATACTGTGACTCCTGTGACACAGGTTTGTGATCAGTGTCTTCTGCTTGCATTTTCAAGCTGCCCAAGATATAACAGGGATTGAGAAAAGTACAGAGCTCTTCATGTGTGCAAGGGATGACCAGTGTGAGGGGGGAGGCATCAATTTAGAGTCATGATTATTACAGGAAGTGACAGGAAAAGGATTAATGAGAAAAAAACTAAGTGGAAATAAAACTACAGCAAGAAAGTGTGGAGCAAAGCTGAGGTAGCAGCCCCTGAGGGAAAAAAGGGATTTTGAAACTTACGTTGAAAAAGGCAAAGCCATTAAGGTAGAAAATTCTTCACATACCCAAGTTTCTAGAGACTGAAGCCTTTGCTGGTGGTGTAGTTTGTGTCTTGAGAAGAGGAATTAACCCTCACTCCTTCAACTGCTACAGGAGCAATCCAGGAGAACCTTTTTTCCTGCTGCAGGCTATTCAATTTATACTAGCTATGTGTATGTCAACTCTTATTCTTCTTTTTGAAAGATCTAAAAATCACTTTGAAATCTCTTCTTCAAGTATTAACTAGGTACTGCCCTTATTCTGGAATGAAAACTGTTGTTCACTGATTTATCTGATGCATCTACCTGTGTTTGCCAACTCGAAGGTGTCACAAGTGATCTGTGCCCACTAATTCTAATTCTACTGTTTTTCCAAATGTGGACTTTGAATTTCATATTATATAGTACTAAACTGTATGGATTATAGTCAAATATTAAATGACTACAGAGGTGATTGCTTTCATCTTCCAGCTATTGTCTTGTGGCCTGCTAGAAACATTGAAGTTCAGTGTCCTAGAGCTCCAAGAACACTTGGATACCTACAATGTCAAAAGAGAGGCAGCAGAACAGGTGAGTTTTTTATATATCAAAACAAAAAAATATTAGAACCTACTCATACAGAAAATGTTGCAGGTCTTTATCTCTTAACCGTGATATCTTAGAAGGAGACTAGGAAAAAAGTTATGAAATAAAATCCTGTTTCCTACTATGATTCTATTTCTGTTTTCTTCCATGTGTATAGTCTGAACCTGAGGTATAATCTGAACCATACACCGTCCTATGTGTAACACATTTTTGTTGCACTTACTTCTGAAATTGACTTTGAATATCTAACATTGCACAAATGCACCAGCATGGGGGAAAGTGCATTCCTCATTTAAAAACAGTCAAATATTTTTAACAGGAATATCAGTAAATCATGGGAAAAAAAAATCTTTACAAACACTCTGGCTTACTTTAGTAGGGTGGGATTCACCTCCAGATTAAGACATTTACCCATAACTACCTATATATGAATTAAGTGCCTTAACACCCATAATATTCAAGGCTTAAGTCAATACAATAAAAGAAATCAAGAAAGCAATGTATTTTATTCTTATAAAGATACTTACTGCTCAGCTGAATAGACTTTAGACTTCTTTCTGCTGACTGGATCTCCACTGACTGTAAGGGGGTCTTAAACAGCTGTGTCATACATAGACACGGAAATTTAGCTCTCATCTTGCAACTGGATCACATTGAGGCTGACATTTGTCAGTTATTTAGAATAATACAGTTCAGTTTTCCAGGTATATGTTAGTGGTTATATCTTTTAGCAAAGAATCACGGAGTTAAAAGTGGAAAACTTCTGTAGCGAGGGTCTGTGTATTTGTTTTTGTGAACTTTTATGTGAAGTTCAGAAAGGAAGCTACTAACTTCAGAAAACTGAAATGGGCAAAATCTCTATTTCAAGAGCCAAAAGAAAACACGCTTCTAAAATCAGCTTTGCAGGTACAGGGAAAGGATATATGGGGCTTTTGTTGTAGAGAGAGTGATTCCTAGGAAAATTGAACTTGGCATTTGAAGGAACTTCTTACTGTTCTCAGCAGCCTGTGAGGCTGTGACAGGGGCTGTATAGGAAAATTTGAGTGATGTGAAACAGAACCAGAATTCAAGCCATGATGTCTTGGCAAAGCTGTATTTTGCAGCATGAGTGCCTCCATGTTTCTTGATTATGCTGAGTTTATTAGGAAATGGTGGCCTCTGCCTTGCAAAGGTTGTTGTGAATTTGTCTGTTGAATAGAACGGACAAATAGACATCCACTTGTTTTGTGGAAAGGACCTCAAAAGAAATGCAGTTTTCTCAGAACCAGTGCTAATGTATGCCACACATCACTGTTAATGTAGAGATACTGTTTCTAGGATCCAAGCCAGCATTTCTGCTAAAGAGTTGCTGTGTTTTTTGCCCTGCTCTGCAGTAATAACAATTTATTTGGTCTAATATAATGAGCTACATTTTGCCATTTAGGCTTAATCAGAAACAAAGTGCTCATCTAATGACTAAGATTACCTTACTCAATGTAATATTTAATGTCTGACAAGCTCCAATGCATAATGCTGTCATCACGCCTATGAGAAAATGTATTTTATTCCTCATTTTAGAGAGCAACAGTGAAGCACAGAGAAGCTAACTGATTTGCCCCAGGGTCAGATGGGAAGATGTGAGGCAGGGTAGAGAGAAACTCGTGTATATTCAGAATGGTGACTGTCCAAACATTGAGGAATTCTCCTTATATAAGCTTCTTATTTAGCCTACAGTTTGTCATAGCAATGAGAAATGGTATTGTTTGCTTGATTTGTCAAAATATGAAGAGTTAAAATTGCATCCCTTTCATATGGTCATGGATTCACTTAATGAATTTTTAACTAATTTTGCACTGTCATGAATCATATTGACATAAATCCATGTTAGATATTAAGAGCTTGTTTTTATTTCCTTGATAAATGAATATGGGTATCAGTTTGGCCTCTGTCATCATATCATACTGAAAGACTGTTGTTCTTCTGTAGTGCAGCTGTCAAAAGGGTGTCCAGTAACGTGCCTGTGGTCTGCCCATCTTCAGTCACAGAAGCTGTGAGTGACTGGAGCAGGACAGAAGTTCACAGGATGAAAGGAACTGTTCTGAATTAAATGAAAGCATTTTGCCAGGGTTTTAATTTTATTTACTTTATAAATAGGAAGAAGCAGCACTGGGGAGGAAACAATGTATAGCTTCAACCAGTCATTTTGGACTCTTGATAGCATGGCACTAAGCTCATTTAGTGCATTATTTATTTATTTAGCATGTTAGTTTACAAGTAATGGCTCATTATCTCAGATATTTTTTCTTAAACTTTTGAGTTATTGGTCCTTGATTTTTTTGGGGTGTGTATGATACAGTATATAGTATATGTAAACTGAGAGTCTTCCAAAGCTACCTCTCAGATAGGTTTTACTGGTTTTCTTACTCTGCTCTATTAAACAGAGTAGAGGGAATGACTGAAAGAGTTTACTGGATAGACAGAAAGAAAAAAGAATGTTTCAATGGAAATTTAGCACCACCTCCAGTTCGTACAAGACAGAAAGATGAAGCACGCAGATTCCACTCTGTACTGTGTATCCTATTCATTCTGAAAGTACTAATGCAAAACACATAATGAGCTTATTGCAGATCCTTGCTTTATTTTTAGAAACATGTAGAAAAATGATCAAACTAAGCTGATTGGTCTATTGTATAATAAAATATATGTAAATTAGCATATATGCACATTTATGTGGCATCCTCTAGAATTAACCACAGGAAAATTCTGTGTTAACTTCTTTAATGAAGAATTGTTTAAAGCTCACCCTAACAGATTATGTTTGTCACTATCAGTGCTGTGTGTAGTGCTGGCATTGACATGAATCAAATTTAGAAAGTAAGAGGCTTGAGCTGCAGTTGCTTGACACTCTGACCTGTGTACTGAGTTGAGAAAGGTACCTGTAGTATAGGGGTGGTTTGGGATGCCTGCTTTGGGGTTATTCTGACAAACCAACCTGTGCTATATGGCCAAGACAATACACAGCCTTCCCTACATTATGCTTTCAGAAATGCTCTTCACCCTCTATCTTTGTAGGAGATATATGGCAAAAACATAAACTGATGTAAAGCAAACATATAAAGATTATTTTGTCACACAATCTACTGCTTTCCCCAAAGAGAAAATCTATGTTAAACATATGTTAGGTAAAGATTTTTAGCAAATTAATTTTGTCACCCTTTTGGAGCTACTATTCTATTTCCTTGCAAGGAAACTGCTTTGATTTCATGTGTATATTAGGGAGGAAGATACTGAACCAGGTAAATGTATTAGGAAATACAAGGTTATAGGTATGTTGTAACATTCCAGGCACATCCTTTATTCAGACTGGTTTCAAGATTTAAAAAAGATCTTAAAAGGCCAGTATATGAAAATAAATAGTAGCTTCCCAGTTGCTCAAGCTGTTTGTTCCAGTGCAAACCTATTGTTCTGTTACCAATGGGTGCTGTCAGATAAAAAGAAAAATGAGATTTGCTGGGTACATTGGTATCCATGTCACTAATTGAAACTGACACTGTGGTGTTTAGAGATTTCCATTTCTCCTCTAGATAAGCACACAGGCCTAGTTAATTCACTAAGTAACCTTTATTAAATTGAGCAGATGGGAAAGCACATCTTCCTTTTTCTTGCATCAGACAAAGGTTAGAAAAAGGTCACTAAGATTTCCTGTGAGACTCCAGATATCAAGAATACAGTATGCTAAATTATTCTTTCTTGGATGTATAGAGCCTGTTCTTCATTTCAAAAGATAATCTGTGATTTATCTCAACATGATGCATTCCCGTTTCGGTAATACCCACATTACCTCATGCTTGCAATTGTTTACCCAGTACAGAAAAATGTGGTGGACACTGTGTCCATAAGATCATGAGTTCTTATTGTCCAATAAGAGCATGTTTGATTCGGCAAATGCTTTATATTAACACTTTTTAATTTGCATGGTCGGTCAAAGCTAAAAGAAGAGATAGTTAACTGAAATCAATAAATGCATCTGCTGTAGGAGCAGGGGTTAAATACAGCCCTCTATTCATGAAAGAGAGTGGAATCTGCGTGCTTCATCTTCCTGTCTTGTACGAACTGGAGGTGGTGCTAGATTTCCATTGAAACATTCTTTTTTCTTTCTGTCTATCCAGTAAACCCACACTTGCATCTAGTTACACAGGAGAGCTCTGTTTCCTTTTGTTTAGCTCTATTTCCTTTTGTTTCTGAAGTAGTCCCAAGGAATCTAACAGGCTTACTCTTCCTCTCTAGTTTGAATTAATACTATATTTTAACATGCATTTAATCATGTTGCTGTAAACTTTGTGCAGCAAGAGAAAATATGATCCTATTTAATGAAAGGGATTTCTTTGCCTCCACCCTCTACATGTCTCACTGAAACAGTACCTAAATTCAATCAAACATTAGTATTTATAGTAATGTCTACTGTTACAGTCTGGGGTAATGAAGGCTACAGGAAATGTACATCAGAAGGGACACAATAGAAACTACAAAGTGACATATGAGAGTGGACATCATTAGTGGAAACAACTTCAGTAAACAATTAATTTCATATCACAGTTTCATAAGTAATCTGAGAATTTGCAAATGTGATGAAGTGCCTTACACCATTTTACCAGTCTTGTGTTCAGTCTGTTTCAGAAGATGTTTGATCATGTTTATATTTATTTTCCAGTGGCTAGAAGACTGCAAAAGAACATTTGGTACTGATGATGGTATTTATGGCGCCAACACAGATGCCCAGGTAGGTGTATGTCATTTGTGAGTCTCTGGATATGAGATTAAAACCCATCTTTATATCTGTTGCACAGAAGTTTCAATATTTTCAGAGAGATTTAAAATATTAAAAGCTTTTCATTTCAGTTATCATCCCATCTTTTGGATGCTCAGACTCTTATGAAGCACTGGTCTAATAAAAAAAGCTCTTTTTAATAAAAGTTGGAAACCCATCTTGGGTTCTAGACTTAATAACACTGGGTAGATAAGCAGGCTAGATATCATCTGCGTACCAGCAAGTCTGCTTTTCTGCAGTTGTTTTTAGAAGAAAAAATATTAGCATTCTGCTTATGTGCTCAGGTGAATTATTTAGCCAAAAAAACCAAACCTTCTGAATAGAATATAATTAGTACTATATAAATATATATGACCTTTCTGGAGCCATTATTTGGGTACGAGGGAACAGGGAGTAAAGCAGCAGTATGGCAAAAATCTCATGAAACACTTCTATCAAAAGATCATCTAACAACAATAGGTGAAGTAACCTATTAATATTAATTCAATATTTTATATGTATTTGCATGGCAGTCATTCATGTTTAATATTACTAATTGCTCTAGTAAGTGATAGCTTTTCCCCAGGTAGAGTAGGATTATTTTTTTTCCCAAATGATAGCTGCATAGTATTGGCACTGTAGATAAAAAAGGAAATCTAAAACTTGTCATTAGTAGGTACGAGGAATCTGCCATCTAGAGTCGTGTAGTAAGAACAGTGAAAGATGAAAGAAAGTAGAATCACAGGTAGCAGATGAACTTAACCTTTTCCCAATTTCATTTTGACAAAAATCCCAAATCCAGGCTGAAAAAGGAGGAATTTTATTCCTTTTATTCAGTGGAACTCTAGTCATTGATACACTTAGTTATGTTTCTGCTGCTAAAAACGTAGTGTTCAGCAATAGAAATACCTACTATTTATTTTTATTTTTTTTTTATCTAATAGTGTGCATGGACTATTCCTTCTTTTATACAGTTTTCGTTTGTTCTCTTATCTATATATATATATATATGTATATAATGTATGTTTTTCTTAATTCAATCACAAAATGCACCTGAATTTGAGTAATGAAATGTGTGATAATATACTGTTGATTTATACTGCATCAAAGTTGCACATTAAAAATAAATCCATAGGTAATACAGCAAAATAATTTGCTACTATTTGCTAGGATTTTTGCTTTGCCTGTGAACATAACATTTACTATATTTTACATTCGGTTTACTTTTTTGTATACTGATACATGTTTAGAAATATGTAACAACATTTACTACTACAATATAGTAAATGTTCTATGCATTAATAAAAAAGCAGCATTTATGTATTTCAGTCTGTATTTAGAATGTTGATTATATACACCAAGATACCATTCTAACATTTAGCTGTTACAATATAATCATTACCATGAAGGTGAATGTTACTGTTTCCACTGTATAGCTCAGGAAACTAAGAAATGGAGAAACATCCACATGCCCGCTATCATTTGGCTTATATGGAGAGAATTCAGGGTTCCAAGTGAGGCAGTTTTGTCTGTTCTTCCCTGTTTCTGCAGGGTTTGAAGATAGCCTCTGGAAAAGGGTTACATGACCATTCACATTATTTGTGGGGACCTGTTTTGATCTGATTTTAAATCCTGACCTGCAAGGCATGCATTTTCTTGCGTGCTCCTTGCACATAAGGAGGTTCAGTTGCAGGTTCAGTTAAAGTCAGTTGAATATGTAGTACCCAGAGAAAAGACAGGAGTCCTATTATCCTGCTTCATAAATAAACACCATTTGCAGAAGTTCTGACTTTATTCACAGAAGCTTGTAGTGACTTGAGAAGACTGAGAAATTATCAAGTGTGAGATCATTGTCTCAAAAGTCCTTGTAAATATAGTGTTGGGAAAAGTTTATGCTGGCAAGCAGTTAATGCAAAAAATAAGGTTGTGTTTCTTGCTCAGGAAAACAGAGCTGCTTCATTCAACAGATATTTTTCATTGACTAACAAATAAGATTTTCATACTAATTTTTAGCACTGTGGTCAATACAGTTAAGAAACAGCAAGATGAATTCTGTTCTGGCTCATGCGTTGCCAGCAGATGTGCAAGTAAATCTAATTATTGGGTTTTGCCATTAGTATATACGTGCAAGCCTGAAAGAATGGATCTGGACTCTGGCTAGACTGTACAGGACTGGCAGGTAGAAAAATCGGATTTTCTCCAGTGAGCAAGTATTTGAAAGACACTGGAGCAGTACAAAGACATTTCTAAAGCAAAACCTCTCTTAGATTCTTAGAATAGCTATCAAGGTGTGATTTCAGGGAGAGAAATTATTTATGGCTTACAGTAATAGTGACACTTGGCTTGAAGAACACTGAAACTTGTTGGCTAAAAATATTAAATAATCAACCCTGCCATTCCTCAAAGTCAGATTCTCCTGCTTCATTAAGCAGGGAATTCTTATCCTCTTTGGTAGTTCAAGATCCTGTTTTTTCAGTGTTCTGTCCATCAGAGGTTTTTGCCTATATAGTAATTGTGCTATGTATATGATGGCATAGAGTACAGAACAAAAACATGCAATGTTTGTAGTCTGTTAAGCACACGTATAATTGCTTACACACACTGTGTGTAACTGTGTGCTTAGTAAAAATCAAGTGCTTCTGTCTGTTGGAATCAGACATCAGGTGCATCTCTGTATGTTTACTGTGACCATTTTACTTGCTGAAATGCCATCAATACACTTAGTGCTTTACAAAGCACAGAAGTTCCTGCCCCTAGTCTGACAAGTGTATTTTCTGATGGTTTCCCTCCCAAACCCCTCCTTCCCAACCATTTTTCTGAAATTGCTTGTAAAAACCAAGTGCAATGATGTTACAGAAATCTCACAATGAGGTGTTGTGAACTGGGTTTGGCAAACCCAGGAATTTTCTAAACTGATTCAGAATCCAAATTAACATTATATCTCAGATTTTTAAAGGTATTATTTTTGCTTAAACTGTAGTGTTACAGAAGAAGTAAGAAGCATTGTACAGATGTTCCGACCTAAGTGCCCTTGAATTTTACTTCCTTAAATTTGCATGCTTCTAAGACTACACAATGTATAAAGACCAGACAGGGCTGTAAGTGAAGTATGTTGCTCATGTTGTGGGACGACAAAGCCCATGCTGTCTACTATATTTAGCTATAGTAGCAAGTGATTTGAGTTCAAATTCAGTCCGTTACATTTTTCCATTCAGGGTATATTTGAAGCATGTTACTTGTATTTCTTCCTCCATTTTACCCGGGACATCTTTTACCCTAATTAAAATTATTTCCTCCACTAATTCTTGATCTTCTTTTCTTTCTTTGTATTTTTGTGACCTGCTCATCTTCTTGCTTAGCAAATGGAAATTCTAGCAGTAAGTGACAGTTCTTGATTTATCACATACTTAACCATGCCAGTCACCAAACTGGTCTCCATCTGTATCACTTATTTGTGACATAGTGATGTCTTGTCTTAGAGTATTACAAAAATGCTGTGTGCTTCAGTTTTGCATCATCTAACCCATTGAACTGTTGGTCCTTCGTAGATAATAGGATCCTATAGTTAGTAAAATGTTATAGAAGATTATTCCATTAGTACTAGCTTTTATGTCTGTATGTAAAGTAGTAGTGTTAACACTGTCTGCACTTACTAGTGTTCTAGACACATAAAAATGGAAGCAAGATAATGCATAAGTTAATGCTGCTGCTTCATTTCCTTAAGAACATATCACATTTTTTCCTAAAATAGAATCAGGGCTACCTTTATAAAGGAAAAATTATTCTTGCCTCCCAAAACAAAATTACTCTGCTCTTGCTCCATGAGGCAGTTGTAAGCTAAAGGCCAGGTTATACACGCTTACATATTAATGATTATGAAAGATTTCATACTTACAGACCACAACTGCTTCTTCTGGATATTAGATTTTGAATTTAAAACAGTAAAATATCAACAATACAAGTAAGTCATCTGTGAAACTCTTATCTTGGGAACATGACTTTTCAAAATGCCTTTGAATCACTTCACATCCCACTCCATGCCCCTTCTTGGAAATGTAACTTCTTAAAACATAAACTTTAAACCTATATGAGAGAGGCTACCTGTAAATCTAGAATGAATGAATGAAGCTTTCTTCTGCTTTTCATTAGCTTCCTGCTACATTAGCTTCTAAATCTTTTTGGTGTTTTCTTCAGTAACCAAATAACTACTTTTAATCTTGCAAAATCTGTACTGAAGAAGTTGTCAATTATTGTCTCTTGTATTGGATAGTAGATGTCTTGCACTTCTGGAATATAATAATGTTGTTTACATTTGTAGGAGCTGGAGTTGTGTCGGAGGCTATACAAGTTGCATTTCCAGTTGCTGCTTCTGTTCCAAGCCTATTGCAAACTCATCAGCCAAGTAAAAACAATAAAAAAAGAAGCAGAGGTAATTAAAACCATGCCATTTAGCTAGTAATTGTTGACATTTTAAAGCAAATTCATTTAAAATACATTTTTACAACATTTTAATCAGTGGGACATCTTTTAAGAAGCAGAAGGAGGGTATGAGCTGGTTTTTTGTGTAGTCAATTAATAAAAGGTTTAAGTAGAGCTGACAAGAATTTTCTGAGATGCTCAATTGTCTGTTGATTTTTGTACAGCTTGAAAGCTCTTAAGCAGGCAGGCATGCAGGGAGTCCAGTGATGAGGATTTAAAGTATTTCAGTAGCACTCCTGGTGTATTCTAATCAAGCTACAATCAGGGCACATCAACTCCAATCAACAACATTCTGTGATGAAGCCCCTTTCCATCATGCCAGTGTTTCCTATTGCAAACACCATCATTTGCTACCAGCTGATTTATAGGACTGTGTCACTTCAGCCGCCATTCAATCACTTTGCAGTCTTAGCCCCCATCCTACGTAACGTGTTCTAGACATCTTACATCTGATTTGTTGTACTAACTGTAGAAGTAAAACGTGTCCTTCAGATGTGCACATGTACATACGTGACATAACTAACCTGAAAGGCATTATGCTATTAATAATGGCTTCTGAAGGTTCCGCCCTGAGTCTGTAATGTAATAAGTAGAGGTAGCAAGAAATATAAAGAAACAGGCCTTGTCTTGCTGTGTTATGGAGGAAAATGAAAAAGCTGGGTGCAAATCACTGGGTTTTGAGTAACTTAAGGAAATACAATGCATGTTTCCTCACTTGGACTTCTGGGGTTTTGTAGAGGCTGCAAATGAACAAGTTAATTTCTGTATGGGGAATGTTGTGAAAGGTCAGCATCACAACTGTCCTGCCTCTTGCCTAAGTTAGTCAGATGTAAAATCATATTCTGATTGCTGGCCTTGTCTTTTACTCATACATCAGAGCTAAAGCCGAAGATAGTGTATACATAAGCGGTACTAGAGTTATTCTGTTGGGTTACCAGTCTTCCAGCTTTCTTAGTCATATTTAAGTTGTCCTGTGATAACACAGTTGCTGCTGTACTTTTCCAAAGTGTTTAATTCTTCTTGTCAATTTAATTGTTATTAAGTGATGTGGGGAGAAAAGAAATGTATTTTTTGACACAATTTTTAAAAGATCTAACTAACATGGGAAACTTCATCAGGAGAAAGCTGGAATTCCTGGCCATGTGTTTCTCAGCCACTGAATTAACTGTACATTTAGGCAGCAGATATTTGGATGTACTTTTTCTGCCTCTTAGTTATGGTTGCAAAGAGGAGGAAGACTGTTAAGTCTGAACTGCTGAAAGTCAATTGGGCTGAAAATAATTTTAACTAGCAACGGTAACTTCTGTATCTGTTTTAGGTCATAAACATGTCTGACGAGCTTGCTCTTTTGGAGAGCTGTCTGAAGGAGGCTGAGGCTGCATCTGACAGTGGTATTGAAGAAATTGAAATTGCAGAGGCTTCCCAAGCTAGCACAGAAACAGCTATTCACTCTCTCATTGAAACCCTGAGAAACAGAGAGTTTGTGTCAGCGGTAGCACAGGTCAAGGTTTTCAGGTAAGTGCTTAAGGATTGCTTTCAGACCCAAGTTTGCTAATGGGCCTTTTTAATTTAAAGGTAGGGATAGGCACTATTCCAGGGTTATTTTCAGCTCTTGCTAGATGCTCTTACTGAAAAGGACAAACACTGTTGCTTCATTACAGCTTGTTCATACACACTTTGCAATTTAAAAAGAAAGGCAATTCTAGTAGTACTTGTTCTTTTGAATTTCTGAGAAGATTATCTGTTAACTGTCAGGACTCTGAAGAAGAAATACTGACCTTGTGCTTTCCTGTGTCTTCTGCTCAAATACCTGTTTAAAGAACTTGTCAACATTTTAATTATTTTGAATGTCTAAATCCAAATTGTGTGCTTACAGATCTATTTGGCCTCATGACATCTTTGGCAGTTCTGAAGATGACCCAGTTCAAACACTGCTGCACATATACTTCCGTCATCAGACGCTTGGTCAGACTGGTAGCTTCGCAGTAGTAGGCTCCAACCAGGACATGTCTGAGGCCAGTGCAAAGCTGATGGAACTGAATCTGGAAATTCGAGAGTCTCTACGCATGGTGCAATCCTGTCAGCTTCTAGGGAAGATCAAACCAAGAATCAATCTTGTGAGCACTGGATTCTGAACAGCTGTCATTTAGAAAGATAATGATGAAGATGCTTAGACTATTATTGAGCACCTTTCATGGAAAAAAAAATAAGAAAAGAATAAAAAAATGAAAAAGAAACCCTCCAGCCAACCAACACAGTTTCATCACAGCAAGAAATTGTTTCATCAAAAGTGAAAACCTGAGAATTGAACATCTTACTTGACTGCTCTTTCTACACAGTACCTGTGTGGCAGTAGTATTTTTTTATTAAATTTATGTATAAAAACTACATGAAAGGAAAAGGGCTTAAATGTAATGCATACATATGCATTATTTTCTGTTGTAACTCCTGTATAGTTCTGTTGTAACAGAACTATAAATGGTGTTTACAGTAACAGCCTCTATAGGTTGAATCAATATTGCAGGTGGGATGAGGCTAAAATCAAGGCTGGGTTATTTTGGCTGAAGACCTGCAAGGCTTCTTAGCTTTCCAGCAGCAGTAAATGTAATCAACTAATACCTAATGAGATACTTTGCAAGGTCATGAAGAATGTGTGGTCAAACATGAGTAGAATGACTTAAATGACTGCAAAAACTGTTGACTTCTCAATGTTTTATTTGCTTTTGTTGTCTGTAACAAGGAAATGATGTGTGTGAGTTAGAATGTATGGCTATGTGACAGTTGTTTTTTGAAGGTATGGATGATTGTTAAATAAGGTCTCAGAGCATGCTTAAAAGAGCTGCAAGATTATTTTTGAAGAAATTTTATTTTATTAGATCTAATCCTCATAGCGTGTAAATGTTAGGACATTTAATAATATTTTAAACTGGGATTTCCCAGTGTTTCTAAAAGAAATAATATATCTGTTAATTTTATTGGAATGCTGCTCAGTTCTCTGATCAGTGCTTATGTTACAAATATTGATAACAACTAACCAAAAAGTAGCTGCCTGCAGAGACTTTAAAATGTATATTAAAGATATATGCTGCCCATCAGCAATTCTCATTAGAAGTTAACTTATTTTATTCTGTATATATTCTAGAAACTGTATAGTGCAAAACCAGTATTTTTCTTGTAAATCTGTGCAATGCACTGTTAAGACAGTACATGTATAAAGCTATGAGGGGAAGGGGGGGTTCTCCCTGTTGGTAGTCACATACATTACTTGCAGTCTGCATAGTCTGCAGGGTTCAAAGAGTTTGAATGCACGTATATGCAGCTTCATGACTCAACTTAAGCCTAAGAAATTGGGACTATATAGAAAATCCAGACTGACTACCAAAACATGCAAACAGGCAATATACTCATAGTTCAGTGTCAACGTCTGTAGCATAAAACAAACTGGATTCTGTTGAAACCAATAGCATTTTGTAGAAAAAAGGAAAAAATGAAAAAAAAAAAAAAAAAAAGGAAGAAAACCCAGAAAAGAATGTAGTCCCACGATTCCTGTGATTTGAGAGGAACATCCAGTATTTTTATATACATCTCTTACCCACTGTGATTTTTTTAATGGGCTCTAATTCCAGAGTTTAGAATGTAGAACTGAAATTCTTAGCTCTGCCTTTTATGGGGAATTGGACCCCACTAGAAATGTAATTATGCTGAAATGCATTAACTAAAGGCACTGTGCACGCTGTTGGACTGCTGACAGTAGTTATGTTATCCTAACAAGCTCTGTAACTGGTCAAGGCACATCCATAATCACTGTATTTTTTTCCCCTGTCCCTGATAAAGTTGAATTATTTTGATGGTTTTGTGGTACTGTAGATGGTGTTCTTAATTATTTAATAAGTATTTACAGGGGATAAGTAGTTTTATTTAGGGGGTGCATTACACTTTTATTTACATCATCTTTTACCAGCTTTTTTTGTAAAAATAAAAAGACATTGTATCTGTTATTTTGTGTATTTTTACAAGCTAGAGTTTAAATACTTTAGCTAAACAGACTAAACACTGACAATAGAGGCTGGGGTGCCCTGAAATCATGAGGTTTCCTTTATACCCTGTCAATGCCAACAGCATTTTTCTAGGCATCTTCTGAAGCTGTTACAGGATTTCTCATGCAAGTCAAACTTGAATTTGTGTACATAATTCCTTATGTTATACATCTTCCTCCACTGACAATGGCTAGTGGAACCTGCCCTGCACAGCAGAATCATGCTACCTGACTGTCTCTCAGACTGCTTTAACTCTGAAGCTTTTCCAAAATTACTCACTCATTCCTAGCTACTTCATAGCTGTCACCCTCCATAACCTGGTGCCAGCTCTGTGCCAAATCCAAAGCAATGGTTAACATGGTAAAGCTGGTCTAGAAACAAGCAAAACATCAGGTATCTGTAAAAGCAGAGCACATACAGCAGTGACTAAGCTAACACATTCAAAAGAATCTCTTTGTAAAAAAGCTGCACAGGGCAAGTTCAAGATACCATTGAAGGACTGGCAGCATGAGAGCTGTTCCTTTGTGTTTTGCATAATCACATAGGTCATGAGTAGCTTTCCTTGTTTCTGCTGAGTCTAGGAAGCAGTGCCCATGATACACAGTGTACGCTGTTAAGGATATGACAGAGCAGTAAGGTGAAAGAGGACACAGAACTGTACTTTGGCATCAAGCAGTAAAAGCTCTGAATACATATGTAAGATGAATGGGATGTAGAGCTACATCTACTACAGAACATTCCAGGATGAGGAAATATTGTTTAATATTGCTGTGCACTGCACTCAACTCCCCTGAACATCAAAACCTCGCTACCTGCTGATTGGAACTTCCATCAACTGCTTGCTTAGACTAGTTGCAGTTGAAGCCCACCACTCAGCTTGGATAAGCCAGGCCTGTTCTGCTTCTTATCAAATAGAAGCAACTGCTGCTTTGACTGTAACTAGCAGGGATGAAAATTCTTTAAGTGGTACTAAGTTTCACTTTGGGCTATTACTGATACTAAGTGCATAGAGTCATATTCACAGCAAGTAATCCTCAAAGCAGTGCTTGCAAGAACATCTGTATAGCTGGGAAGCACTTGACCCCTCATCTTATTATGGATTGGCATATGACTTCACACTTGACATGGTACAGATCTCAAGTTCTCAAACTCATTACCAAGGTGCACAGACTCGTCGCAGCTGGTCCCCCACACTGCATCCATCAGGAACAGACTACAGCTGTTAGAGTGGGGAAGGCAAATGAGAAAACATACCAAAGAACATCCTTAGAGGGAACTACATTCAGAAATAAAAGACATCCCAGATCACAGCTGCAACCACAAATTTGAGGTGCACTATGGGTAAATCACTACAGAGGGGGCCTCAGCTGTGTTATCTCCTCAAGCTGGAGACTTGTCACTGCTCATTACTGCAGTTACAGGTGAGTTCAAGGTACATAAGCCTGCAGCAGAAACTGCCCAGCTGCAGTTGTACTTTGCAAGCTGAACAGGGCAAGGATGGAACTGTGGAAGTCTGAGTGAGCTGCTGAAGCTAGGAGTATTCCCTTTTACTGTGATACAGGGGAAACTGTTTCAGGTAGAAGCATGAAATAAACTAGTACCCCATTTAGGGGTGTGACAGGTCTCCTTGTTCCTGGATCATCTCATGCTGCTGTGATAACAAATGGAGCAGGAATAAGTTAACATCGCTTGCAATAAACTGGTGTCTGGCAGCCTGTTGTGCTAGTTGTTTGAACTGCCTTTTATCCTCTGCAGATTAAGCAGTAAGAGTCACAATGACTATATTAGGCAGTCATAATCAGTCAAACAATCCTATGTGGAAATGGGCCAGGAAAGAGGATTTGTTACTCTCTGTTTCTTCCTTATTGCCCCATTATCCAGTACCTGTGCGAACATTTGTACTCTCCCACCCCATTTTTACTGATGGGAAAGCGAGGTGGATAATTTAAGTCACTTTTAAAAAGCCAGACAGAAATAAGTGCCAAAAACTGGAAGTGGGGCTGCCAGGTCTGAGCCAGGACAATTTTAGCACAGACTCAGTATCTCCCAGACTGGTCTTCTTACACCTAAACCCACAAATTTTATATGGCAGTTTATAACAATAACAAATATGATGATTAAGTACTCTGTTGAAGTTAAGCTGGCATGAAAGCTTGGCAAAACTCTTTCAACTGTTCCTTGCTCAAAAAAAGCAGGCTTTGCAGAATTGAGAGTTTCATGAGTGTTTTCAGTTTTGACAAACTTCAGCCTAGTAAATTTACAACCCCTCCAACTGTTTCAGTTTGGCGTTTTCATATGAAACTAGTTCTGCATTTGCAAACCAGCTTGATCTTCTTGCCTCTACTTGCTCATTGCAAGGAGTTATACAGACCCTCCTACTTTGGTACTGATTCTCTCTTCTGTGTGCTCCTATTGGCAGAGGAAGAGGTAACAGTGTAGACAGTAAAAACATTATCTAAGCTATTAAAATATTATCACATTTAAAATACTATCACAAACATTGTATCTAAACCTAATGAAAGTAATGGACAACTTATACTTCAGCACTGCTGTTTCAGCCTCTGCGAACAGAGAGAAACCACTGTGCCTATAGCTCCAAGTCATTCTTTGAATGGTGCTTTTTCCCCAGCCGTAACAACTAGACTATGAAAAGAAAATGGCAAGATTCTGGAAAGCAGCTAAACTCTCTTTTCAACCCTTGCTTTTCCTGGCAGACAGTTTTGCCCCACAAAGCTGAAAATCCTAACTCAATAGTTCTATTTTAGTCCTATTCAGAGTGAAGTGATGGCACGAAGCGATCAAGATACTAGTATCGGAACAAGACCAGAAGGGGAAAAAAATTGGATATGCCATGTAGAAAAATGAATAGAAAATCAGTCATAGAAATAGGATTGGAATGTATTTCATATACCAAAATCTTTGTATTTTAAGAACTATTGGTATTTCTGTCCACCACATGGCAGTTTTGAATGTTCTACCTTTTTTGGAGGCAATTTGCTATCTATTTAAGGCTTCTGTGCTCACTTTAATTTTCTTATTTCTCCACCCACCTGAATCTGAAACTCTGGCATCTTTGTTTATTGGAGTGGAAATTCAGCATTTAGGAAAGCCAGGCAGTGCAAGGTCAATAAACAGGATGAAATAGATACATTGAAGAAGGAATTGTGGAGTTTTGCATAAAACATGCGATTTCATAATTTTTATAATTTTAAACAAAACAATAGTTGTCATGAGATATACTAAAACAAGTTTTGTAATATTCATTGCTGTTTTCTTGCTTAGTTTGAAAAAGAATTTCTTCACCACTCAGAGCTGTAGGAAATACTGAATAACTTTGTCTTTTAGTCTAGCACCTTGCCAGAGAAGAATTGCCTTTAACACCATGCTATTCTTCTATTTTAAGAATCTTAAGCAACAGGGATTTTATCACTTGAGATGGAAGATTATTTAACAGACTAGTAGACCTCATGACAACGAAGTATTTCCTGATATTTTATCTACATTCTTCCATTCCCTAAACTCATAGCAGTTATTACACCTCAACTCATGCTGTACAATCCATCCTTCTTCCAATCCTCCACACATCAAACTGTTTCGTGGTGTTTAATGAATTATTTCCCATGTGATAGTTACAGCATATTAGAGTCTATTCTAAAGTACACAAAACTCCATGAGGAGGACCTTCAGCTGATCACTCAAAATGCAGGTACAAGCAAGCGACAGAACTCTAAGGCCCTTAAACTAGCAAACTACTAAACCAGAAACTAGAGTATGGACATCATGGTACTGCACTGCAGAATCACAAGATAATATTGAGAACCACATTCCACAAGCATGAGCCTTTGTTGTATGACATGAACCTCTTAATCAAATTTTACTGGGGCAAACACAGGAGCAGCTTCAATATAATGTATTTAAAAATCCAAGGGAAAATATGCAGTTGGGTATTTAGTTATAAGTTAGCAACTTAGGAGTTTTTCTTGATGTTTACACAACTGTTTCAACCTTAACATGACTTTGCTAGTTCTTTGCTTTTTCTCATATTTAACAGAGAAACCAAGTGTCTGAATTTTTCAGTTCTAGTCAATTTAGAGTGTGAACAAATTCAGCAAGTTTTTTGACATACAAACCTCCTTCTGTCTATATAAAGAAAAATGGTTTAGAATATTATTAATTTTTAAACCTCAAAAGTAATAGGACAGAGAGGGGGGCACACTTGAACTTTTCAGGTAATCTTGAAAAAAAAGTTTTACTGGAAAAAAACTATCTGTGACATGGAATAAATCTGGGGAGGGCTGATAACAGGACCTGGAGCTGAGCCTCAGCCTGGAGTTGCCCAGGTGTCAGGCCATGTGGCTTTGCCCCAGCAGGAGACCTCACATGGGCCTTGGTGCACTATGGTATAGAGCTGCTCTGATGTGGGAAGCTGTGGGTGAGAGGTGTGAAAGTGTCACGGAGAGTTGCAGGCTCCCCACTGAATGGAGATGAATGTTAGCAGCAACAAAGGATGGACCCCATCCACTGGTACACTGAGCTCTCACTGCTTCCACTTCTCTGAGTTGTTTCATTCAGACACAGCTGCCTTTATTCTTCCTATGGGAAAAAGAGTTTTCCCCGAACCATTTTAACCATTTCATTTTGAGCACGGCAGGACAGGCAGTGGTGAGCCATGGTGAGCTCTCCTGATCTATCCTAGGAGCTGTCTTCGGCTTCTGTCATTGTATCCTATTTCTTTCAACAAGGTGAGAAGCTGCCACTGTCATGAAAGAGCTTCACAGACTTTTGCTCCCCTGTGTGCAAACCACAAGTCACACATGAGCACCAAAAAGTAGATTTCTAAATGGCCAAAACAGACTAGTGACCTGGCTTGTGGGTCAGTTCTCTGACACAGAAGCTGGTGAGACGCTGAACAGTTTGGTTGCCAGAGCTGTTCCTCCAGCCTCATCACACAATCAGGCAGGACTCCATAGGAGCAGACTCCCTTATGACTGATTCTGATTAGCAGCTGGTGGAATGGCTGCCCCAGATGGTGTGTTATCAATGAACAACAGCCTAGCTTATACCCACACTCCAGGGACAGGATTCCAGGAAAGACCAGAGGACAAGCAGGCAAGTGCTGCGCAGCCTGCCCTGTCCCTACCATGGGAAAAGAGCATAGTCCCACCGCTGAAAAGCTATTTAATTGAGTCAATCAGAATACATAAAGCTATTGCCAGAAAGACAGCTGAGGAGCACAGCACAGGCTCCGTGCACATCCAAGCTTGCTGCTTTCAGAGAGGTCACAGGAAGAGGAGAAATCTGATGAAAAAAAAGCTGTCACATCACAGCTCCATTAATGAATTTCTCCACAACACAAACAACATGTCTCCTTACTCTAAACAAGTGCAGTTTTACTCCCTAGACAGTATTCAATCAGTATTAGTGTGCCAAAATGAGAGAGCAGTTGGGATTTTTGAAAAGAAATGTAACCATCAGGGGCTTGGGAAGAGCTAGCACAACACCACATCTGGCAGGGAAGAGAAAAACAGTAACAGCATCTCACTAGGACCCCATCAGGAATCACTATTTTCCTTAAAACATTCTGTCCCTAAAATAAATCTGTGTTTTTCTTTCACACAGCCATAGTCACCTGCTTTTTATGGAAGATACAAGATCTTGAGGTGAGCCCCTCTATTTACAATAGTAGCAGCCCCTCTATTTATAACATATTCATATTTCTAAGATGTTTTCAGTTAATTCTGCCTCCCTGACATTCAGAGATGCTGCTTAAATAGGAAATTGTGTTCTCATATGTGTTTGAAGATTTCTAAAGCTTTTTTTTTTGCATTTTCTACCCTACTGAGCTACGAAATTAACAGTAAATTTTCACCCTGCCCTCTAGGAAGTCTGATTTAGTCAAAGATACAGTCTCAGGTGGTAACTACAGAATCAGCTATTTATTTAATTTAAATAAAACTATTCTTCCAGCAGAAGTGAAGGGAAGAAACAATATGTCATGCTGAGATCGCTGAGCCAAAACGTCTCCTCTACACCCACTCTTGGGGTTACTCTGTGCATGTTTGAAGTACACTGCTGATCTGTGTTAAATAAGCTGTGGTTGAAAAAAACAATTTGTGTTTCTTGGGTGTTGGGCAACTAATTTAACACTTGCTGGCACATAGACTAGAAATAGAAAAAGATGATACAGTTTTACACTAATAACATTTCTATGACAGTTAATTTAATAATAAGGAAACATCTGCCCTATGATGAAGAGGATGAACAGGAGCTGTGATGAAGAGGAGCTATGTTGCCCTTAATCCAAAGAAAGTGGGTGATGTTAAGTGTCTTCTCGTGTGATGACTTACCCGAGGGCTGATGCCCTAAACACAGGGCATGTTCTCACCCACTTGTCATCACACCTTTGTCTGTCACCCACATACAGGAGGAAGCACTATCCATTTGTAATTAAAAACAAACAAAAGACTTCTGGGCTGGACAGCTGTGTGTGTCACAGGAACCACCTCAGACAGAGGATCCTTGGAAAGCGCTCATTCTGTTACTTTCCCATGGAAGTGGAGGGAAACTGCTTAGATGAGCTATCTAACTTGTCCACAAAAGCAGAAATGATAGGTCCTACAGACCGAGCTTGTGTCTACGTGAATTTGTACAAGCAGAACACTTCCCCTGGGTAATTCTTGTATCTGTCAGAAACACATACAAGTTGGTCACAACATTCTAATCCTATGGTTACTATGGTCAACAAAGTCAGCTGGAACAAAATGTGTGCATCAAATACTTCCACATCCATGGATTCTGCAACTAAGGAATATGGTTTCAGATTTTTTAGGCTTAATGTACAAATATAATATAAAAACCCCAGAATACATAAAATCAACTTCTTTTAAGACAAATGAAGAGTTAAATGTAACTTTCTGGATCTGAGGTTACTAATGCTTCTCCAAACAGTTTTTTGAATGGATATCAATTGATTCAAATTCCACAGTCTGAGGAAATTTCCTGTTAAAGAATTCTCAGTTGTATGAACCTGTATATTTCCACTGTGTTCAAGGATAGTGCTGTACCAACAGATGTTATTTTTTTCAAATTCACCCTTGAAATTCGTAGACAACAACACTTCTTACAGAGACGTAGCTGAGGTCTAAGCAGAAATCAGGTAATTCTGTCCCTATCAAAAGTTATAAATAACCAAACACACATACAAAAAAATACAAGGATAAAAGGAAAAGCTGTGTGTAGAAAGCACAAAGCAAAATATGTTGACTACGTTCAAAGTAAAGTTTATTAGGAAATAAACAGAAATGAGTGATCAGTCCAACCTTAAAAAAAAATGCAAGTGCATGTTTGGGATGACTGGCAAAGCTATAAGTCCCTGGACACATTAGTCTTTGGCATTTCAGTTACACAATCAAAAATGGGAAAGAGAAAACCCTTAGGGTTTTTAACTATTTTCACTTAATTTATTTTAATTCATTTCAAATGAATACAAACACTGAAAGATTTAGGAGTCTGCAGCACCTTGGTTTCTCCACTGTTTCATATCACCTCTTTCCCACTGTCTACACCCCTCCTGGCCTGATCTTACTTGCTCTAATACTGAAAGAGTTTGAGCTCAACTAAGTCTTTGCAGAAAAATGGTCATGAAAAGCCCTCAATCCGCATTCCCACTCTGGGCCCAGGACATGCACACACTTTCCAAGAACTGCACAATCCAGTGGGTACTATTTTGTACTTGATAAAATCAGCAGTCTTTACAGAAAATAGGATTTCAAATTACATTCCAGCCATGGAATTATTCCAAGTGTGTAGAAGATACAACAGCTACAATATCAGTTCTGATCCTTTTCACATCTCTGACATTATTTGATTAATTTTCTAAACTGACTTTATTACACTGCATATTAAAACGCAGACTAAATGAAGATGTGGAAGACTATGTTGTTCATTTTGGATC
This sequence comes from Loriculus beryllinus, assembly GCA_039877255.1. Taxonomy (NCBI): domain Eukaryota; kingdom Metazoa; phylum Chordata; class Aves; order Psittaciformes; family Psittacidae; genus Loriculus; species Loriculus beryllinus. The sequence goes on along the minus strand of JBCJKH010029351.1, from coordinate 14,022 downwards.
ATCTTTGTCCTAAACTGGATGGCTGCAATATACCTAACAAACACAGTTCACTGTAATTATTTGCTTCAGTTGTAAGAAGGGATATTCTAAGTAATAATAAAATAGAAAAATGCCTCATTAAGAGTGAAGAGATTCACTCTTAATGTAATTTTCTCTAGAGCAGGGAAACCAGCCCCTTCTACACTCAATATACATTCAGCACCTATTCATCTGTTATTAATAATATTTTTAAAAACCACACTAGGAAGTCAAGATACCAAACCTACAACTCGGTGGCACAGAAGAGATTAGTGAGAGCTGCACAGATTACATTAGTTCTAAATCATACACAGACTCCAATCTGGACCATCCTGGAATACATCTGTTTAATATCCCTCCAGAAAGAAGGACTCTTTTTGGACTTACGGTTGGTTGTCCTGCTTTGATCACTCTGAGCACTGTCGTTTGACTGGTTGCTGGAGACAGAGGATACGCTTGAGCTCCTGACAAAACCAAATGTGGCCAGTTTAGCTGCTGGTAACCGTGAATAACCTGGAGGACGAAGTCCAGGCTGGCAGGGCTTGGGGAGATTTGATTTTGCAGCACTTGGACATGAGCCTTTCTTAAGATCAACTGAAAGAAGGAAAAAGAAATAAATTTTTATAAATAAACTGAACTGGAATACACTGATCGTTACCTGTACCACCCAACTACATAAAGTCAGTAAAAAAACTGAATTCAAGTTTCAACAGCTGATCAAATTCAAGTGATGTCTTATTATCATTTGAGTAAGAAGTTCTGTGGAATAATTACAGGCATAATAATTCTTAAAACATGAAATGCAGCAAGGACCCATGAGGAGTAACTCAAACTTCCAGCAAAGTAACATTAGTTCAAGTCTGCTAAGATATTTTTTTATTGTTATCTTCTTTTATGCTGTATCACTTTCTAATTTTACATTTGTTATATGACAATTAAAAGAAACTCTTGCACAAACACCCTGCACATAGCCTCCAATTTTGGAAGCTATTGTAGAATGCCTACAATCCACTTCAAGGACACAGGACTTCTTTGTATTCCATCAAAGAAAACACTTCTTTGAAGTTTTTCTTTTAAATTTCCCTAAAAGAAAATGCCTTTTTCTTGTACCAAGCCTAGAAACAAGGACATGATTGGTAAAGTTACACTTTTTTAACATACCAGCAGTCATTTCCACTGATGGGCTTCTTGCTATAAACCATCAACCTATGTGAATGACATCAACCAAGTCCCAGACAACTTCCAATAGCAGAGTTATAACAGATGAAGCTAGACAATAGTAGTTCAGCAACGATGTCTCTGTGGTTACTGCTACCTAGTCATCTGTCTCCAGTTTGTGTCCTAACGGGCATTCTGCTGCTCTTGGCTAGTCAAAATTTTCTAGGCAAATCCAAACACAGGCCCATAAATGTTCTAAATTGTCTTCATGGATCAAAGGTCCATGAACACAGCAGGATTCTCTTCATGGACCAAAGATTAGAGTTTCCTTTTAATTGGAATGTCTGCATATCAAGTGGATCTGAAGCTCAGGTGTACATAAAATTTGGGCTGAGATTTTCTGTCTAGGTTTGACAATGTCAGATTCCTGTTCCTTTTGGAATATCAAGCAGCAAAATCATATATTTAAAACAAACAAACAAAGTTTTCCAAAAGCTGGTGTCAGAGTGTTTAATCAGTCATCAGGTTTGGTGGGTTAGGAAGCAAGGCTGCACTAAATCAATCAACATATTCTGCCAGAAAAAGCCACAAAGTCACCCTTTTTCCATTCTTTTTCAGTGAGCACTATTTGTGCATTAGCCTGACATATACTTCAAAGGAGGAAGCGAACACTCACAATATAAAGCAAAACTGGAAATTAACTGCACAGTAAGAATGCAATCTTCATATTATTACAGTATTTAATTCTTTTGTAAACTATGTAGGTCACAGCCTTATTAATTTTAATGAAGCATTACACTTTGAGGAGACTTTATAGAAAACAAGACCAACTCCTTTAAGCAGAAAAGTGTTATGGTGATTTTGAAAGACAGATGTGTACCTCATCACAATAATAATACTAAATTTTGTTCAACAAAACTAAGCCTTTTTTCTTGAAATAGAAATATGTGCAACATCAAACTAAGAAGAATTTTGTTATCCTGTAAAACACATTCCTTTAAAAGACTCTGATCCTGAAACTGCCTTCATTTGGAGGACGTGAAGATGAGCTCAGAAATACCTGTAGGCTCCAGGTGCAGGTGAAGAGCAGTACAGGCACATTAGCATGGAGAATAGGTAAGCAGCGACGTTTACCATCAGTTTACTGCTAGGCTTGTGCAGCATTGCTTTGACAGTGGTCTGGTACAGCTATTTATTTTAAGGCTATCTGCAAAGTACCACCAAGCCAGACTTCTTCTCTCCTTACTGCTGGGGACATTCACATCACAACTAGATGATCCTATGGCAAGGAGCTAAAGAGCCTGATCTCAATTCTACCAGCAAAGCTTACAATTAGTGTGAATCATGTAAATTGATTTTCATGCAGGAACAAGAAAAAGTGTCCAGTGAAAGTCATTAACAGACCCAAATGATAAAAACAACATGCTAATCATCTTCTAGACAGAATCTCTCTGTTTGAGAGGACTATTTCTGCATTGACAACTGCTGCATGGCAGGACTCAGACAGGCTATGCCACTTCAACAGCATTTTGGGTATCTTGCTTACCCAGCTGACTGTGCAGTCACACACTTGTTTGTGACTGCGCATGGCCAAACATCTTCTTTGCCAGCTAACGATTGGGTGCACAAGGGAAACTGCATGTGATAAAAGGCACACAATTTAGTCACAGTGTGCAAAATATTACAGCTGTTGTTTCAGTGGCAGGACCAAGACCAGGTAGCATCCAGATCTGAAGCACAAAAAAGCATCCATGCAAAGTGGTTGAAGGTGCAAGGAACCTGCCCAGGTCAGTGGCAGCAGGGAAAAAGTATGGAATGGTCAGTTGTAGGTTTTATAGTTCCCCAAAAAAGTACCAACGGGTCTGCACTATGCAAGCTGAGAGCTGAGATTGGTTTTTCCTAATCATCTCTGAAAACTGAGGTGGAAAGAGAAATCTTTCCATTTTACAGCAAAAAAGGTATAAATATCACAGATTTCCTGCAGCAGAATAGGGGAAATTTCACACGGTCAGGGAGAGGAGAGGAAGTGGTTAGAACTGGTTTTATTTAAAAAGCACTTGAAATGTGCTTGCCCTAGGGCAGTGAGGTTCACCTGGGACTCCCATGTCTCCAGCTCAAGCATAGGGATGCCCACACCTAGTCCCCAGGCTGTCAGTTGTCTGCACTGCCATACAACCAACCACTACAGCTGTCACTGAAGAAGAATAATTTCCTTAAAACCAGAAGGATTCAGGTGACAAATTACCAAGACATCTCTACCTATTCTTCAAGATTCTCCCAGACTGGGGCAGAGGATTCAGTGTTTTTTCTCACACTTCTGTGCCTATTTCAGTTTATGACTTCAATTCAAATTCTCCCTAAACTAACAATATTTGGTATCTTGAACTCATCATCATCATCCTTAAATTATTTTTCATTTCTATTCTTTTTAATCCAGCTCTTCTGTACCATGAATGTCCTGGGGGCAGGACATTATCGTCATTAAGGATGCATTCAAATCCTTAAAACTAAGTAATTTTGTGTCTTTCTCATTAAAATACATGAGACATCAGCCTATTGTATATATATTCTGTTCTAAGTATCATTGAGTTTTACGATGCATGTTCTTTCTTTGTTTCTGTTTCTTAGAAGTATAGAAGCACGCCTGCAAACAAAGTCTGGGAGTTCAAAACAAGTTATTTTAATGAGCACTTTTCATTTTAATAAAAATCTGCCAAAATAAGCTTTAAAAATTGGCAAAAATTCATTCCCGTTGTCTCACTGCCTGAAGCTAATTATAGAATTAAGTATTGTTGTCTGCATGGCACACAAGTAATTTTCTATGACACTTCAAGCTGTTTCCATCTAGAAATATGAAAACATTTTGAGGTAGCAACTGAGTGACACAAACCAGATGTGCTTGGGGAGCCTTAAGAAAAGACTGAGCTAGACTTCTTATGCATTCCCACCATACATGAATCACATTTCCATGCACAGGTATAAGTAACTTTCATGTGACTTCTTTGTGAAATCTGAAATTGAAAGAAAAGATTTACACAGATATGTTCTTTTGAAAAGAAGAGTAGTGGTTCAAGACTTCACTTGAGATTCAGGGGTCCTTGTCAAGCTTTTGTGTTCTTGTAGTGGGTTGCTGGTTTGTTGGGTTTTTTTGACAAGCATGTCTTGTCAAACTTTAATCATTAGGTGTCATTTTCTCTCAGAAATCTCACTTTGTTTTATAGGATGCTCTCAACATTATTCTCATTTCATATTCAGGAATCTGGGGCAAAGAAGTTACTTGCAAGGTCATTGAATTAATCAGAGATAATACAAGCAGAGTTAACTTCCCACACAGTTAATCCAACTCAGCATTAACCCAGTCATTGATACCTTTGCAGTTTAAAAATAAATAGCACAAATAATCAACCTATTCTGTCGCTACTGCCTTTGTGGTTTCCCTGTCATACGCATAATGACTTCTCTCTGAACAAGAACTGAAGAGAGGGAATTTAAAACAGAGGCTTTAACGATTTACACTCAAAGAGCAGTGAGAGGGTTGTGTCCAGCCCCCCTGAGGATCTCTGACCCAAATGTCAAGCCTGAGACAGTTCAGTTACAAAGGAAAAACAGTTGTCACTGTTGAACATCAATTAATTTCTGATCAGCCGGTACACCATCTACCATAGCAAGTGCTCATCTCCTCTTGATTCAGATTTCAAAGCCCCAAAAAGCTGCTCTGTGCCTTCCTAACTCCCAGGTAATGAAAGTTTGTTCAGCAGCTTCTCACAACCCCAAGAATTTGTCAGCTCACTTTTGTCCGAGTTTGCTCAGAATGTGTCCTTGCTCATTTTAGACATACAGAACAGCAGCATTCCACAGAAACTTCCAGCACAGGAATTGTCAGTGCCTGACCCACCCTTACTGCATTTTCCAGTGGAAGCCCAGAGCAGCTCAGAAGGGCTGCAGGTGCCCAGCCAGTAGCGATGCTTGGCTTTTGCCAGGGAGGAGGCAGCATATGAAGCATTTGCCTGCTGTTGCGTCCAGCATTCTCATGACTGGCAATTTGGCACAACGGTTATATAGACAACTCTTCTCATATGATGCATTTTGGTTCTCTGAATATATAGTAATTGGGGCTAAGTCTTGATACAGTGGCAATGTCCTTAGCAAAACTCTCATAAAAAACTGTTCCTCTCCCTTTGAGCACTTCATTTTTTATTACAAAATACAGATTGTTGTCCTAAAGAAAGCAGAAAATGCCAACTGAAAACACTGCAGGTCAGTGGAGGACACAGAACGTTTTCCTCTCTGAATTCTCCCCTTGTCACCTATTTCCTTAAACAATTAAGAAGTTTGTCAGCTCAAATCCAGGTAACTGAGACTGAAAACCTATAAAATAAGCACACAGCTGGAGTAGCAGTAAGGCAATATTTCAGGAGGTAACCTCAAACCCCCTTTTCTATTATCAAATCTCATTTACTTGTTCAAGTATTAGGTTTTCCTGAGAATAAATGTGAAAGCAAAGCTTTCCTACCAAGAGAAAGCTGTAGACGTATTGTAGTATTCATGATGAAACACCTTATACATATATAAAGACACAGATAGATGCATATATCTGTGTGTGCCTGAGTAATCAGGAACATTGTTGTCCTGATTTCTATATAAATTGTATCTACAATAAAAGCTGGTTTGCTTAAAAATGAGATGAACTGCTGCTAGACCCTCAGGACTGGCAAATTTAACACACAAAAAGGTGATAAGGAAACATCATTAACTCACTCTTTGAGAAAAAATACCATAAATACTAATGAAAAATGGAGAATTAAGTGAAGTTTTAATTATGAAATCTCTAAAATACTTTTCAAAATCAGACATTAATTCCATCACAATAATCAGCTAATTAATGCAAATCCTAACACGCTTGCACCAAGAAGTCTTTATAACCAAGAAAACACATTCATAATTTATATGTTATAGGCACAGTATCCTTCAATGCTTGTTTTGAATTACAAATTTCCCATAGAAGGAATAGAGCCAATTTACATAAAATAATCAAACTTTTGCAGACACTATTGTACCTTTAAATACATCATGATTCAATTGCTTCCTATCTTACATACAGTGTAGAACACTGTTTCTTACAGGCAGACTGCTTGCCTGACCCATACGAGGCAAAGCATCACCTAAGGAGAAGCACTGCTCAACAGGGAACTCAAAGCAAATGCCAACATGTGTACTGTGTCCTAGAGATGAAGAAGGATCGCTGCTCTGGTCACATTTTAGGCATCACACCTGGATGTAAGACTTGTGGGGTCATTCACTATTATTTTACTTTCTACTTGTGTCTTAAAACTAATGAAACCCTTAATGTACTTGGAGTCCACCACAGCAGTTCAGGGATTTAATTATCAATTACTTTAGAGTCAGTTTTATGAGTATTAGTATTATACACAGGCCAATCCACTGAGCTTATCAGTGCTGCTTAAACAGACTGCTACATTATGAATAGAATGGCAAAGGGGAATAAAATCCTCATTATGAGGCACTGCTTCTGTCCTCAGCACTGCGCCACAGCAATTTCAGTTTAAAAGCCTTCCTGTGATACCTCACACTTTGTCATGGGATGGCAACTGGCTAGATCCTTCTGCTTCCATTACCCCAGGGCAGGACTGAAATCACTAGTATTAGAAACTGGATTAAAAGCTCAGAAATGAGCTGCAAGAGTTGCTGATTGCAGTCTTGAAGGCAGAACTGGTGTTCTTGAGAGAAAAATACCCCCTAGACCTGAGCTGCTTTTGCTGCAGTCAGCCAAGATCTCACATCCCACAAGACCCCTGGGCAAGGGTCTTAGCAGCTCCCCTGCCAGTAAGCATATGTTTTTGCATTTCATTTGCTTATATTTATAAATACAACTATCAATCAAAGCTGTGCTTAATCCTGTTTCTCAAATATTACATCAAAACCAAGTTTAAGTTTAATAACACAGCTAACTGCAAGTTAAGGAAAAATGGTTGAAAATTGTGTTGAGTACCTTAAAAAATTGGCTGATGGTACCTGCCCTGTCCTGAGCCCCTCCAGTAGCCTCACACCAGCTCTGGCATGCCAGGGGTTGCTGTCCTATCTAGCCTCCCCTGCAACCAGGGACCCATCTCTGGTCTGTATTTGTGCACCAGCCTTGATACAGCCACAGGAATCAGTTCTCTGCTGCCCTTCCACTCCTACACCAGTCTTCTCCTGTCTGCTGTCACTCCAGTCTCTTTCATGAGCAATTTATTCTACTTAGATGGAATTATTAAAGATGAGAAGACTGGTGGGCTGACCTATGAAGTTATATGTTGCTAAGAGAAAGATTAAGTCATTTGAGGTATGCAAGGAAAAAGGCTTTGGACAAGGAAAAGGTTATAAGCTGATCTTGAACGGATAATTAGGAAATAAAATGCCAAAATTAAGAGAATGCAAAAAGTCTAATACAAGGTAACAGAAATGCATGGAGGATAATAAAAGAAATCAACAAAGAGCAATGAGAATAAGATGTTGCAGAAAAAATAAACAAATTCTTCATCTCACAAGAGAATTTGAAGGTAAGATGCAAGAAGTGAAAACTTTGCGTCCTGGGGTGAACAGTGAAAAACTAGAGACATTAACAACCTCTCCAGAAAAAGTTTTGGGTAATCTAAAATCAATAAAAGCAGTCAGAGCCCAAAGACCATTTGAGACACACTTTGGGATCCTGAAAGAGATGGCAGACAGATTATTGGACTACCATGAGTTATCTTTAACAGTATCGTTGAAACAGTGATGTACTAATAGAGTAAAGAAACAAACAAAATAACAGTTGTAAAAAGCAAATTATGGAGATCTGTGAATTAAATTGTACCTGCAAAGCAGACAAGGTCCAAGAAATAATCAGGGACAAGATCAAAAAACCACAACTTTTGATCAATAGGAAAAACTTTAGGAAATCAACTTTTGTGGAATAGGAATTGCTCTAACAGCTACTGCAATTTCCTCATGTATACTTCTTATGCACTGACATTTTTAGAGGAAGTATTACTGGCAATAAATAGAACTGATAGGCGGATACTGCTTAGGTTTTAAAATGTCACATAATATAGGAAGACAGTAAATTGATACAAGTTCCAATTTGGATTAAAAATGGCTACAAAAAAGTCACATGTGCAGTCATCAGTGATGCAGGATAATATAAAGAATGGATGGATGGGTTACGAATACATAAAAATCAAGTCAACATTCATTTCCAAGGATGAGAAAAGACAGTGGATTTGATAATAGGTCCTGTTCGTCTATTCCTCTCATATCTATCTGCCAGACTGGTTCCTGTTACACAATGGCTTACCCTACCTAATGGCTTATCCTGAACTTTCAGCCTCTTGCAGTTTCATTTCAAAGGAAAATATGATCCAATTGCTCTCTGCACCTGCATTCCTGTGTTCAGTGCTGACTGAACTCAATTCACCGAACTGAATTGGCATTTACTACCCAGCGTGCAATCTTGGAGTGTCTCAGAAGTCACATACAGCTGAGCTTGGTCAGCATCAATATAGATAAACTCCAGATGCAAGGTCAAATAGCAAAGGATAACGTCAAGAGACACTGTGTTACCGACAAGCTTGATTTTCTAATAAACACCAAATCCTGGCAACCTGTATTACTGACTGATGCTGTCTTCTCAGGTAAGTCAAGATGCTCTGGCCCATTTCCATTCTGATTTTCTCTAAATTTCTTCTGATGCTTAGTATGGAGAAATGAACACTGGGGAAAAAGAGTAATGGTTTTCAAATACCCACAAAGGGGAGAAGACCCCATGTCCACTCCAGATAGAAGAGGAAGTAAATTGCAACAATGGGAATTATGCAAAACAGTAGGGAAAACTTTTAAATTGAAAGCAGGTAATGCATTGGAGCAGCCCGCCTTCAGAGGCTGCAGGATCTCATATTGAAGATTTTTATAAATAGATTTTCATGACCAGGTTAAATAAACATCAATCAGAAGGAATCCTGTCCTGGGCAAGAGGAGGGACCGTACAATCCCAAGTCATTACTTAACTTTATCCCTTATGACTTTTAAAAAACCTCTGCACACTTTTAGCCTACAGCTGCTGTGTTTCCCTTTGGCAGACTGATTTTCAGTTGCCTCTGAACTTGCTGTCGTTTAAATGCAGATTGTTAAAACCTCCAAGCTTTTGCAGGCTAACAAGGAATGCCTCGCAGAAGTATCACTGTCTTGTGGCACCATACACTTCTGATTCTTCTCTTGCTTTTTCCCCCCACCCCCATAATTCTGCCCAGGGTCATGCTGAGCTGGGGAGTAACTGGAAAGAAAAAGATATTGGAAATGTCTCCAAAGAGGTGTCTACCAGGGCTTGAGAGAATCACTATCTCTGCTGGCAATTCTGAACACTGCCCAGGCTTTCAGAGCATAACATGGTGGGGAATGCCATATTCAGATGGAATGCAGGGTCTTTATGATGGCAGAAAATGTCCCATTAATTTCGGCAGGGCAAAACAAAGATTTTTTCAGGCATTGCGAAGAGGAGGAAGATAAAAAAAGAGCACAATGAAAATTATTACCTAAATCAATTCTTCTTTGGCAATGACCTGTTAAACAACCTTTCTGCAAGTCCCAGACTCCCTAGTCAGCCTTGCTGCAGGATAAAAACACACACCTCTAAGAGTGCTGTTGGAGGTTTGTAGTATCAGGTCAAGATGTCGCTTATTTTGTGATATTTCTGTCTGAAAAAAAAATTGTATCTTATTGGTGTCTACAGTTAAAAGAAAGAAAGAAAGTTCATACTTTACCTGAAGCATCAGGATGATAGAGGTTGGAAGCACTCGTTATTTCTCCTTGCTGATGGAGACAGCTACCTGAGGATCTTTGACTCGCAATGAGAATCCTGCTCTTTGCAGATGGTAACCTGGACACTGCACCCAGTCCTAGCTGTGGCTTGAGTATCATGGCAGATCGATAAAAACTTGGTGGGACCTCATAGTGTGCATATGGTGGAGGGCAAAATTCATCTTTTGCAGGCCTTTCCCCAACCTACAGAAAAACATTAACACAGATATTCATGCAAGAGCTCAATAAATCCAGAAAATATGGAGCTCCAAGTGCTTATGAAGGCTAATTCTCTCTCCTTGTGAATCTGGGCTTCAGAGCACTTGCAGACTGATCATCATTTTCAAAAAGTGATGGTGTTACCATATGAATCACTCTCCGAAAATACATACACACACACATTATTCTCAATACAGAACTAAACCCAAATAAAGAATTGATGTCTTCCCCAAAAGAAAATAGACAAATGGAAGATCTTAAATTAGTGAAAATAAAGTTACTGTTAAGTCCTGAAAGGTGATATTATTTATAGAGGTAGCTACACCAAGAGAGTGTGTAAGCGAAATTTTTGTTAGAAGTTGTTTAAAACACTCTGAGATACAATTTTGTCAGAAGTTGCTTTTAACTTAGTTAAAAATAAAGCTGAAGGTATTTTGAGTTCATTTAATGAAAGAAATGGTATTGTCAAATCATTCGTGTGAGAAAAAAGCCCCCTGTACATGTTCTTAGTACAAAATGCTCACTGCAATCTGTGCTCCTAAAGTTCCTGAGAAGAGACCTGGTTGTGGAGGTGGGCATGTTTTACATTTGAATATTCCAAATCAGAGCTATAAAACCCAGCTTCCCATTTGAATTGGAGAAAAAAAAGCAAATTTGCAGAGGTGAAATATTTTGTGTTTATCACAAATAGATGCTGCCTTGCTAAAATCAGAGAAAAATCTCTCAGTATTCTAAGGGTTATATACTGTGAGGACAGAAATGAAGTACCAAGCTGAAAATATCTCCATCAAACTGGCTGTTACCAGGGAATTTGTAGTCAGGGAATGACATAGTTCCCAGATTCAGGCCTTGTATTTTTCTATACACAAACTGGGCTCTGATGCCCACCTCACTGTTCTGCTTCATGATTCAGGACAAGGGTGCAGAGCAATGTCAGGAGCTTTCATCATTTGCACCTGCAAAGAACTGTTTACATTTCTTGGTAGAGCACAGTTTCTTCATCATTGTCCAATAAAATGTAATATCAACATACTGCAGACAGGACCCATAGATATTTTTTCAGTGCATCTGATTTAGGCCACAGGGAAAAAAAAAAAAAGGCTTAGGAAATAGGAAATCTGAAATAAATTTGTTTTAAAGTCAATCAAAAAGTACCATAGGCTATCTAGGCAGAAATGTAACTGAAAATTAATTAATTGTGCTGTGAGTTATGAAGTATATAATATTCCATATCAATTTCTATTTAACAATTATAAGCATTTAGAATATGTGCTTCAATATTGGCTATAAAAGCTTTGATCCTTCTTGTTTCAAGAGCTTTAATCCTAATTTAGCAAATTTACAATATGCTAAAAGAAACAGAGTTGGTCTTAAACTATTAAATATAGAATCTTCGAGGCTTTTGCACAGGCATTAAAATGGCAGATTGAACACATACTGATTGTTATATTTTTGCTCTGTATTTTCCCTTTGCTTGCAGTTCTATTTACTGCCATTAGATCTTCCTGTTTCCTTTTTGTTGTACTTCTACAACATATTTCTACAGGTTAGGATGCATTTCACTGTATAGATGATTCTCTAGGCTTGGACTGCAAGTTTATTTTCAACTTCTAGATATGACACTGTTTTACTGTATAAGATTCAGTTATCTTTTTATTTATTTTACCTTTTCTAAAGTTATCTTTTAATTTATCTTTTTTTTTTTCTTTATTTCAGCCGGATTCCCCTATACAGTTCCTATCATTTCACATTTAACTGGCAGTGAACAGAACAATGCCAAGTACTTCAGTATAAGGAATAGAGAAAATCTTTGATAGAGAAACCATGCCTTTTTGATAAGCTAGGTCAGCTTATACAAACCTTTGGACACCTCATTTTTTTCCTTTATTGACAGTATGCTAGGAGTAACACAGAAGGTCAACAAACATGCACATAGAAGGAATCACTCAATCACAAGCATAAAACATATTCTCAAGATGAGAGAACCAAGAAGGATTTAGAATAGAATCATTTACGTTGGAAGACCATCTAGTCCAACAGTTATTTACCCAAATATCTCTCAAGAAATAGATGCTTTTCTAGAAAAAAATCCTGGTTTTTGAGCGACATTAACATGTTACAAAGACAATATTTTTTCTTTTCTATTTAACAGTGAATTTATGAAGTGTAAAATTCAACTGGTCTCAATAGAATTGTACGCATTTGTTGATTATAAGGCCATTTTAAGGCTTTTCAGAAAGATATGGATTAATATGAGACCTGCTAACATCCTGTACTAGTTTTTTTTGTGAGGGCATTTAAATAAATGGTCTGTTGCATCCTGTCAACTAAAAAGAAGCTCAGCTCAGAGTTTTATTGTGTGTCACTGTCTGTTCATTCCCCGCTTTCTCCATTTAATGAATTTGTTAGACTGGAAAGTCTGCAGCAAATGCTTGGAGCATAGAGGAGTTTCCATAGGCTGGTTAATCCCTAGCAGAACTGGCAGCACAGCCAGCAGGTAAGGATACCCAACACTTTCCTTCATATTACTTTGTTTAAACATCATCAAACATTAGTGCCTTAAGCAAGAATCACCTTGTCAAGCACCTGCTTCAGGCAACCATCTGGGAAGAGAGTTGGCAACATCAGTTAAGGCAGTTCAGATAATGAGATTTGGTGAGGAATTGCTGGTTTGACTATAAAACAATTCCCCTTACCCGCTTTTCCCTTACAGGCCTTTTGTTTCAACAGGCTTTAGTCCATGATTTCCAGTGCAGAGAGATGGGCAGCAGACACAAGGAGGTGATTGAACAGGGCAGGCACAGGCCTGTGGAAGCAGGCAGAAGAGCTGATGATCAGCAAGCCTACTGATAGACCCCCCACCAGAACCAGGGCTCTTGGCAGTGGCCCTAAAGTAGTGACTAAAGTGAGCCTATGACTACCCTCTGACTCTCACCCTGCAGCCTAGGCTATGTTCCTGTCATTTAGCTATCTGAAGGGTCTGACTGATAGCAGCTATTTACACTCCCTATCATAGTTACGTAAAGAGCTATAAAATAATACTCGAAGATCTCCAAAGCCCAAACTGGATGTCTGAAATAGGGAAATTTTTTTCTCTTATGAAGACAGTAGCCATCCTTCTCCAGCATCTCCCTGTTTCCAAAGCTTCTGAATCTTCCACTCTGTCTCTTCAAAAGGGTGATTTTGATCAATCTCAATAGATCCTAATTGATTTTTTTTTTGATTACACATCAGTCACCTGCTATGAACCTGTACTGTACACAGCTGCTTTTCTAAACATCTGACCACTTCCATAGATCAATCTTTTTCCTTCCTCTTGATCCATACTGGAGCCATATCAGTTCCCTTTGCATTTCTCTAACTAGCAGGAGAGTAAGGTAATTGCTTTTAGGGTAGCAGCCCGAAGGAGAAAATATCACTTCATGCTGTCAGCTCTTGACTCCTGCACTAATGAAAACTCATAATACAAACTGCAGTTTGATTGAGTTTTCCTTCCCGGCCTTTTCTCCAGGCAATACAGCTTCTCTGAAGTAGCAGCTCGCTTGGTTTCAAACCTTCCCTTGTTGGAATACTCAGCCAAAGCCGTATTTCTTAGAGGAGTGGGGGAAAATGGAGGATCAGTGAGCAGATCCTCCTGGAAACCATGCTGGGGCACATGAAAAACAACAAGGTAGTTGGTGACAGCCAACTTGGCTTCACTAAGGGCAAATCACGGCTGACCAATGTGGTGGCCTTCTATGATGGGGCTACGGAACTGATGGACAGGGGTAGAGCAGTTGATGTCATCTACCT
>JBCJKH010029345.1:0-17341 GCA_039877255.1 Loriculus beryllinus | reverse complement strand
CCTCCCCAGCCTGTGTTTGTGCTTGGGATTGCACAAGGACCCCCATGGTTCAGACCCAAGGGCAGGATCTTGCACTTGGCCTTATTGAACGCCATGATGTTCACATGTTGCCACCTCTCCAGCGTGTCCATGTACCTCTGGATCCCGTCCCTTCCCTCCAAGGTGTGGACTGCACCACACAGCTTGGTGCCATCAACAAACTTGCCGAAGATGCACTCCATCCGAATGAGTCAGGAACTGCTGGGAGTGACAAAACCCCGAACAAAGGAATGCATGCGCAGATCCGTTCGCAGTTAGGTGTGCAGATGCATGTGGCGGGCAGTGCTCAGACCCGCAGCCACGGGTGCTAACGCCGCACTGCCGAGCACTGTGCGGGAGCAGCTCCCGGTTCCCCTTCTCTCTCGTTGAGGACGTTGGACACCGCCGGCCAGGCGCCTCTGGGTCCTCCTTAGCGACCTGCGCTTGCAGCCACCCGGGCGGCTGCCGGCGGGCGCAGCCACCTCCTCGCCCCGCGCTCCCCGCACCCGGCGGTACCGGTGTTCCCGCAGGGACGGACGAGGCCGGGCGGCGGCACCGGCGCTGCCCGCGGGACCGCGCTCCCCTCCCGCACCGCGGGGCGAGGCCCGGGGCCCGGGACCCTCCCATTGTCTCCGTCGGCGGCGGGGCGGGCCGGGGGGGCCGGGGGCCGCCCTCCGCTGCCTCATTGGCGGCCGCCGCACGCCGGTGCTTTAAATGGGCGCTCGCCGGGGAGCGCTTCCCATTGACAAAAGCGCGGCTGCGGGGCGGGTGCGGGGCCGGGCCGGGCTGGGGCCGCCCTCGGGGGCGCGGCGGGGGCTGCCGCAGGGCTCGCCGCGGGTAGGGGCGCTCCGCGGGCCCGGAGCCGCAGGGAGCGGAGCGGGAGGCCGGCGCCGCGGGCAGGGCCGCGCTGCAGCGCGCAGGGGCGGGCCGCGGGGCCCCGGCACCCGGCTCCCCCGGCACCGCTCCGCGCCGCGCACACCCAGGCAGGCGCACAGGCGGCGGTACCCGCCCCTTCTCTCCGCCGCCCTTCTCATCCCCGTCCATGGCGCTGAGGGCGGTAGCCCCCCGCTCCGCACGTAAGTAAAGCGGCTCCGCACCCTCCTTTGTGCGCGGCCCCGCCGGCTCCCGCCGCAGGTGAGGCGGCTCCGCCGCGCACCTGAGCCCGCGGCCCCCCCGCGGCTGCCCGGACCCGCGGCCGCCGCGCTGCCGGGCGGGGAGGGGGGCGGGCGGGCGGCGCGGCGGCTGCGGCTGCGGCTCGGCCCAGCCCGGGGGCCCGGCTCGCCGCAGCCCTCCCGTTTGGAAGCGCCGGGGCCGGGGTGCCCGCGGGCCGGGGAGCGGTGGCCGGTGCGTCAGGGCGCCGCTGTGCTGTGCCTTGCCCCTCGCAGGTGGCGGTGGGGCGGCCCGGAGCGGGCATGGACCGCGGTGACTGCCCCAGCCCGGGGGCGGCGGCGGGCGCTGAAACCTCAGACCTCATGGAAACTGGGGGCGATGCCAGATCGGCACCTCGGCGGGGAGGCAGAGGAGGAGGCGGTGGCCGTGGCGAGCTTCCAGCGGCTGCCAAGCCCGGCGCTCCCCCGGCTGCGGAGACGAGCATGAATATTGATGGCCCCGGCGCTGGCGGGAGGAGCGGGGCGGCCGCGGACGCTGCTGCAATGCCGGGAGCCCCGGGGGGCCCGGCCCCGCCGCCCCGCGGCCCCAGCTCCAGGGACCCCAAAATGGTCCATCAGCGATTCCTGCGGAGGAGCGTGGTGGACTCGGACCAGGAGGAGCCCGCGTTCGACCTTCCCGAGTCGGAGCATCAGAGGAAAATCATCCTGCTCCCCAAAACCCGGAGGATAATTGCGGAGAGGGCCAAGGCAGGACACGGGTCCCCGGAGCCGGGCTGCCCGGGGTCTGAGCCTGCCGCCGGGCCGACACCGGCGCCGGGCCCGGGCAGCGCCGCGGGTACCGAGGAGCAGAAGGAACCTGGCAGAGATGTGGAGAGGAAAGAGGCGGCGGATGCTTCCAGAGATCAGAGCAAGGCTAAGAAAGAGGAGCCCGAGGAGGAGGAGGCTGATATGAAAGCGGTTGCCACCTCGCTGGATGGCAGGTTCCTAAAGTTTGATATTGAACTCGGGAGGGGATCCTTCAAAACGGTCTATAAGGGTCTGGACACGGAGACGTGGGTGGAAGTCGCGTGGTGTGAACTTCAGGTAAGCTGAGCTCATCCTCCTGTGCTTTTTCTGTTTTGTAAGCCTAGAAGCTAAGGGCAACATGCCGCTGTCATCTACAGAGCTCAGCTTTGGGCAGCCTTTATAGTCACCATTGCTTAGTATCCAGTGTCTAACTATAGCGCAATAATCTCATTGGCTCTGAATCTACCACCTTATGTACACTCCTCCCAGGCTTAACCCTCTCGGCCCTGGGAGCTGCCTGCTGACAGGAAGGACCTGAGCACAAGAGCTGTCACATCACATAGAGAGGTCGCGAGTCACTCTCCCAGTGGCCAAAGCATGCCAAAAAGAGCTAAACTGGGCTAGTCTGCCTCCCTATCCCTGGACTGTGCTTCAGGCCGGCTCCTCAGAAACCAGCAGCTTGGTTTAGCAACAGTGGAGAATCAGATCTGCATTAAGCAGACCCAAATGTAAATGAACTTAGGGTACATTTGCAGGAATGAACTTTCCTTTTGCTCCAAACATCGCTGCATTATGCTGTTGTAGAGATTGAAGATTTGCTGTACCTTGCCCTTTCGCCTGCTCTGAAAAAGTAACTGTTGCCAGATCTTGTGAATCAAACCTCCAAAAGTACCTTCAGTTAGGTCAAAACCTGCCTAGCCGAATATCTTTTAAAAGGAAGATTTTAAATAAAAGATCTGATTTGAGGTCTAGTTGTTTGGGATGAAGTATCCAGTAATATTAGCAGACAGTGAAGGTTTAGATAACTGTCTTTTGCTGGTTTGGGCCATAAGGGTTACTCTTTTCTCTGGCTTTTATATTTTCACTTCTGTAAAAATTATGGTAGCATATACTTATATTTTTGGTGAAGATTTTGTCTCTTTCCTACTTTTTCTGTTATGTCTCATTCAAATGGGCACTATCTAAGAGAACCAAAGACCATTTTTATTTCCTTGAGCTGTTACTTAGTCTCAGTTAATATGTGATTTTTTGTTGGTAACTAGGAGATTTAGTCATAGCATGAGGTCCTTAAACTCCTACTGGTTTTCTGAGCTTCATGGCCTATAAGAGTATTTGATATTCTCATGATATTCTCATGTAAATAATGTGGTATAATAAGCTGGAGCTCCTGATTGTTTATTTTTAATGTTGTCCCATTCTGTTTGTAAATAGCTAGCAGAGCTGGGGATGGATGTACAGCACATCTTTATTGCCTAATGATTTCATTACACAATATGATTACAACTCCCACAGTACTACTTCCTTAAGTACGTGGAGCACTTCTCAGTCTTCATAATCATGTTCCCTTGGCTTTTATTAGATATGGATGCAGAACATGGGCAAAGTATGGCTCTGAAGACATGGTGGAGTGGTGGTAAGGGATTTAACCCCTTTCTCCCCCTGGCCCAGTAGGATTCTGCAGGACTTGTAGGGAAATGGGAGTGGCTGTGGGGTTGCTGAGGGGGGATAAAAGAGGGAGCTGGGGGTGGGCACTGCTGGGAGGAGAGCCTTGTGGGCAGGCCTGGGCTTTGGCTTCTTTTTGGAACTGTATCCTTCTTGGCAGCCTGAATTCATTGTGGATAATAACTGGGATGCTATCAGAGGGAAAGTTTTCCCACAGGAAGGGGCTGATGTTGGTCAGATGTGAGTCTGACCAGCACAAGCCAGCCCTGTCACTGCACAGCCATTGCATGGATCAGGAATTCATCTTGGTGCCACATTCTCAGTGTGCTCTAGTAAAGGAACTGAAACGGGTGGATTTTCAATGTATTTTCTGTAACAGAATAGCTTTAACTACAAAAGACTGCCAGATGTGTGGGAGAGCAGAGGGTATTGGGTCATTTACACCTAAAAGATTGGGAGGGGAAAATTGCAGCATGAATTGGTCATTGTGATTTGTCATTGTATTCCTAGTTAGTTGTTTGGGTATTATTGAACTGATTGCGTGTGAAGGAATAATCTGTAGTGACTGCATCATCCCTACTGGTTTCCATTATGTGTGCTTCAGCTTAATCTGATTTTACTGCTAGATATTTTCACTTTAATACAGAATTTATGGAAAGAAAACTCTCATTATTTGGCTGATTCAGAGAAAATGGTGTGAATCTCTAGAGGTAGGTGTGAGCTGCTGGTTCTCCTTGAACACAGTCTGTTCGCCTGCAGCTTTGGAGGTGATGCCAGAGGCCAAGTGCCCTGAGATGGAGTGAGAATTTTGAAAGCCAGTACTTGGGTCTGGATTGAGAACGGCCAACTGAATGACAAAAGTCTTTAATCACCATGGGGGTTAAAGCCTGTGTTTCTAGATTGAATTTGCATGAAAGGAAGCAATTAGGAGAAGTTGTGACTAGCTGTGTGTTGTCTTGGGCTTTTTGACTTGTAGAGTACTCTCAATTCAGCTATGGAGTTTCATTGGGAAAACATTCAGAGGCTCTTATCAAGCGGTCACTTTATTCATGGCACTTTTGAAAGTCTTTATGTAAGCTGTGCCAGTTAGATATGCCCTTGTTTGTCTCTTTCTTTGTAGAAATGGTAAATTCAGACATAGCAGAAGGCTGGAAGCCCCCACCACCACCTTGTTGAAGACAGAATGATTTCCTCTGCAATCTCACACCATCAACCCCCATCCCAGAGCCTTTTTGTGGAAAACCAGCAGTAAATTGTACTGTCTTCCTTGTGGAGATGCACTTGTGCTTGTTACTTTTAGAGCTGGAGAGTTAAAAACTACCAGCACTGAGGTTGCACGCAGCCATTAATTCTCTGTCCTGGCTCAGCATTTTTCAGCCCAGTTGTGCTGTTGCCTGTACCTTTGTTTTTTTCTGGCTGTGTGTACAAAGGCCTTGTGAGCTGTTTTTGTTCCGTGGGTTTATTTCATTGAAAAGATGGCTTAGGGTTCAGAACCAAAATCATGGCTTGGATTAGGGTAGGCTCCAAATGCCAACCAAACTAGATCTGGGGTTTAGACCTGCCTGAAGACATGAAAAGTTGTAGTCAGATTCTAGTTAGAAAATAGTTTATTGTTCCTTCCTGAAACTGAAGTATTGCAGCAGAATTAGTGTGCCCTTGCAATTTGGAAGGGTTTGCATTCTGAAGTTTCCAACAGCTATAATGTTAATTGGTGGCATACAACTGCTGTGTGGAGTTGCACTCTGAAGTAAAATGTTAGAAGATAGGGGTCTGACAATCTACTGCTGCCAAGCCAAATAATTTTTTAGATGAATGGTTTAAAAATCCTCCTTCCCTTTGGAAGCATATAAAGAAACTGCAGAAGAATCAAACCTGATACTCTCTCAAATGCAAAAACCTCATTGTACTTTATGGTTTTGCTTGGACTATGAATATTTTACTTGTTTGATTGTATTTAATTTTCAGTTGTCTTTGAAAATGTGGGAAGGATGGACTGTCTCATCTTCCACTTTGAGCACCCTGCTGTAGTGGAAGGTGCTCCTGCCTGTGGCAGAGGGTTGGGACTGGATGAGCTTTAATGACCTTCCAATCCAAACAACTCTAGGATTTATCCTGCCATTGCTGTACCTGTGGTGGGAAGGTGAGAAATGGCTGTGGGTGAGCACTGCAGAGAAGTCGGGCTTTTCAGCTTTTTGCCCAAGGCTTGTTCTTCACTCTACCTATTCTGTGAGAATGCATGGGAGTCCTTGATGATTCCCGAGACAGAGGTCAGTGCAGGTACTGGATGTTAGAGGTATTTAAGGAAGTATGTGAGGGTGAAGGATAGGCAGAGGTCAATTTTCCTTCCCCGCCCATATAGCTGAAATTAGAAATCAAGAGTATTAGAATAGCTCCGAGAGCATTTTCCAAATGGCCACTAGACCAAGGGGTCTGTAACGGTGAAACAACCACAGATAGACATACTGCCCTAAAGAGTGTTTGGTTTAACCCTTCTCTGGCACTTTGTCATTGCCAGGTTTTTCAAATGGCCCAAACAAGTAAAAAGTACATTGTATGGCTCATATCGCTGTGATGTTCAGGGGGGCATTTTTGGCGGGCAGGGATCTTTACTGGAAATCCAGTTGTAAATGTGGGTGCATTTCTGAACCCTTCTTTCGTTTGATACATATGAAGGGTTAATATGGGAACAGGTAATTTATTTTCTCAATCTCAGTTTTTATTCCTTAGACAAGAAGCTCATCTAGAACAGCAGATAATTGACTGATTTTTTAATATGGCATGAATATTCTAGACATGAGGTGCAATTAGGCTTTGTTTTATGTAAGGTGAATAAAAAGGGCAGTTAAAATCATTAATGCTTGTGAACTTGCTATCTTTTGTTTCTAAGGCTGATAATCTTTCCTTGAAACAAAATGCCTGGTTGAAGTGGAGGAAGGGAGGAGAAGCATGCAGCTTATTGCTAAGTGTGTTGTTACCTTGCGTATCAGAGAAGGCTATGATGCCTGTGTCTATTGATTTTAAACTTTGAAGTGGTATTTTCCATTTTATGTCTGCTTGAAGGTCTGTGGTAGTTGCTTAAAGTGGTAGCCAAGGTTCATGGCTCAGATGCTGTTGGTTGAAAGTGGGAGCCTCTAAAATAGACAGTGTTGAAGCAAGTTCACTTTGCTTTAGCTGGCAAGCCACTTGTGGCAAAATGACATGATGTGGGAGGATGTCCTATGCCCCTGTATCCAGAATCCAGGGTTTATTGTTGGTTTGTTCAGGATTTTCAATGCTCTGCTTTTGTAGTGTCCTTGTTGGCTGGCAGCGTTCATCTGATGCTGCAACAGTAGCTGGTTATTCTTGATGCTGTTAATTTATTGACTGGGTAAACTTTGTAGTGTAAATGAACAGAATGATTTAGAAAATCTGTTTGGGAGAAGAAAGGAGGGAGCCTCTTTCAAAGCTTGAATCTGATACTGCTGTGTGCTCATATTAAATTAACTCTGAGACTAATTTTGTCTGTTTTAAGTTGATTCATGAGATACTGACTTCTATTTTAATCTAAACAATTGGTTTATCTCTGCTTTACAGTGTCAATACGAAAGCATTTGCCCGTATCACTGCTGTTTGTTAATATTGCTGTTGCCCTGACACAGGAGCAGGATAGGGATATGGTTGTGAACTATTAATAGACTGCTTCTCAAATTCAGTAAATAGAGCTGGATCAAACTTTGATTCTGCTTTTGAATCAAACAAGGCTCTTTTCTTTTGCTTTTGAGTACATTTGCCTGGAGATTGGTTGTGTGGTCTTGAATCCTGGTTAAACTCTTCATGCTACATGTGTGGGTCCAGTTGCTGTAAGAGGGAATAAAGTAATATCAGAACTTGGTGTAAAGGGTATTTCTGGTCCCTTTGGCCATCTCTTGTGCACAGCTGATGGGGGGGGAGGGAGGAAGTTGGTGTTGCAGCCTGTTATCTTAGTAATGTTTCTGCTTGATGTGCAGTCTGACTTGTGTCTCTGATGTGCTTACATTTATGATCTTGTCTGGTGATTAGGGTGTAACAGAGGTCTGAAGGAAGCTCAGTGGCACTCATAATGTCCTAAAAGGGGGACAATAGCAATTTAGCTGCTGGTTACTAGAGGTAGTGTGTTGCATGCTCTGAGAGATCAGAGGAGCTGCAGAGGTTGGGAACAGCGATTCTTTGGGGCCTCCATGCTCTATCTACCCATCCCTGTAAGGATCATGTATGAAGGGATTGTTGAGGAGGGAGGTAGTGATTAAATCTTGTGCTTTAGGAACCCCATGGGAATAGTAGGTTTGGATGTGAGTGCTGAGAAAAGCTTGCTACAACTGTCCAATCAGGGGAAGTCTGGTGTTTAGACTTGCCATGATACAGCTGTTGATTGCTGGCAGCAGGATACTTCCATGTGTGTGTTCAGTAGGTTCTGGTGATAAATACAAACTAAACATGAATAGAAGTTAAGTGTTGATGCATGATACCGTGACAGCCTATACCTATAAGAAAAGGGCAAACAAAGGCATGTTATGTGAGATGTATGACTCTTGGAACTCCTGTCAGAAGTGTTGTGGTTTAAAGATACATCTTTGTTGCTCTGAAATCAGAGGGGTTTATGCAGGTAATGTCTGGAGAAGTGTTCAAGGCCAGGTTGGACACAGGGGCTTGGAGCAAGCTGCTCCAGTGGAAGGTGTACCTGCCTGTGGCAGGGGTTGGAGCTGGATGAGCTTTAAGGTCTCTTCCAACCCAAACCAGGCTGGGATTCTGTGAATATCTGAGAGTCATGCAGAGGTAGAACTCTTTTTTTTTTTTTTCTTTTTTTGTCTTCAGTTTGTACATCTGAAATTGAAGTTACATTGGGAAATGCATCATTTCCCTGAAGTGATATTGGCCTTTAGAAAACATAGGTGCTATCCCAATTTGGTGTGCCCGAAACCTAGCTTGGCAAGGAAGGGGAAATTTGGTCTTTTTTTCTGTAGTTGAAGTCAGCTAGAAACAAACTTAGAGTTTCTTGCTATTCCTGTGTAGCTCTGAAATGGACGAACCAGCTTGTCCTATCCTCCTGCCCTTCTGCCTGCTCTGGAATGAGAAGACTGCCTTTCTGCCAGGAGCACGTATTACAGTTGTATTGTCTGCATCAGTGAATAGCTGCAGCCTCTTCTGCAGTGGAGTCTGGACCAGTTGTTAAAACTGCAAGATGAATGATACTTTAAAATCTCTGCTGGATCTGGTGTGGTGATTTTTTTCTTTATGTTTAGAGAGAAGAGTCTTGCCTCTTTGCCTCTATCTCACTTCAGCAGGCCAAATAAAAAGGCTTTGACCAATTGGTGAAAGAACACGAGCTGTTCAGTATGTTCTAAGAAGGAAGGTATATGCCCCCATTGTCCATACCTCTCTTCTCTTCCCTAAAAGTGCTTGTAGATCTCCCTAAATCTAGCTTCCACATAAGCCACAAAGTAGAGCCTATTTCATGGGTTAGATTGATCCATTGCTCTGGAATGGACTAATCTTCATAAGCGGCTTCCCATATCCTTGAATCAAGTCTTTGTTCTCTCACGATGTTTATCGAGAACAGCTTGTTTGTTGGGAATTTTGTCTGTTCTGAATTATTTGTCCATTCTAAATCCCGGAGTGCTGCATAGCTTCTGGGCTGTTCTGATTTTCTTCTTGCCGGTGATGGTGTCTGTGTAAAAGATAAGACACTGAGAAATTGATGCAAGGAGATTGCAAGTACTGCTTGTTCTCCCGTGTCTCCTGCAATCACCTGTGTTGTGGACACGGGGTGTCATGTCACTGAACAGCTTTAAGCCTTAGGAAGCATCATAGTTGACAGCTAGTTGCATGTAAGGATTGATGAATTTAGAAGTCTAGGTCAGTTGACAATAAAATTATACCAAAAACTTTCTAGGGTGACTTGTCAGCAGTGCCTTGGCTTACTCCTGATCTATCCAGATAGTGGGGTGTGGTAGCACCACTTCTACTCAATCCCTCACAGAAAAATAAGTGAACTCAAATAATTGGAGTCATCTTGAATATTACTTTTGGAAGATGTTCCCTCACAGGCTTGAGTGCTCTTAAATACGTGGGTTTTCAGTCCACCCTCATCCCAACAATGCTTTCTAAGAAAAAATTGCTGCTAAAAATGTATTACTAAACATGCCGTATCCTGTCTGGCTCCACTGTGGCTACAGTGTTACTCCAAATAAGTGAATTTCTGGAGTGGAGAGGATTTCTTCCCTCCTTCAGAATCTGCCATATAGCTCCACATGCATTTTAGTTCTTACCAGGTATACTGGTATACACAATTAGGTTTTAGTAAGTGATTTACTGGAAAACAATTTTGCTTTATTGTGTTAATACAGTATAATGGCTGTGTAATATGGTGGTTAAATATGCAGTGGGAGTGATGGGTAAAATGAGATGTCATATTAGGGAATATACATCTCATTTAGAATATCAAGGAAGGAGTAACTTAAGATCTAATACCATCTGTTCTTCACTTGTTTGCTACAGAGGGATACAAAACACTTATTCATAAACTTGGAGGGAAACAGGAGAAAGCAGGCTCAAATAACATGTGTGGGGCTTTGTGTTTGGCCATTTCTTTATGAATTTAATCTGATCTTCATTGCTGACTGAAGGGAAAATGAAACATGTTTTAAGTAGTATTTGATCCTGTCGTCAATCTCAGCAGCACTTTACCCAAGTTAATTTGAATTAATATAGTTTTTTATTAGGTTAAGCTTAGAGTCATGGCTTTGATTCCAAGTGTTCGGTTTTTCCCTAAGAAAATGAAAACTTGAGAGGAAGTGGGCATGTTTCTGTGGTGCTAGTCCTTTTCTGCAGTGCTTTTTGGGGAAAGCTCTACTGTATTTGGTTACTGAACTCCCAGTTTGACAATCCTGCTGTAGTCAAGTTCTGAAAACTATTATAAATGATTTTGATCTAACTTGGAGGATTTGAATGTAAATCTGCATAGATGAATGCTGATTTCTTTTTTTTGTTTCTGTGTATGTTTATGCTTTCAGGGGAACTATCTTACCTTTTCCATTAACTTTTTAGCCAGCTATGGGCCTTAGTAAACTGTAGTTCTGTACCAAGCACAGCAGTGTTGTTTTGTGTATTTCTATGCTTGTCTAAACACCATTGTCAGGTTCTTAAAACTGCCAAAATCCCAGTAAGCCTGAAGAGCTGGAGGAAGGTTCTTTACCTAAATAATCAAACCTTATTGGTATTCAATAAAATCAGCTTTCATTAAAAAGTGTAAAAGACAGTTGGTCCCCACCTCCTGAGAACAGAGTATTTTACAACGGCATCGTAAGGCAGGCATCGCCTGTGCCTGCTTCTGCAATGGGTGTTCCTTTCTCTTGCTGGTGTGTGCTTGAAGGAGTGAAGTTGCTGTGTCTATTCCAGATTTTTGAACAGTAAGCAGCGTTTTAACATTGCTTTTCCTGACGCTGTCTGGGCTTTTTTTCAATCAGAGCAACATTTGGGTGACCCATTGTACTTGCTGGAGCTAATACAGCTGTGGTGGTTGGCTGAGCAGAATCAATCCTGCCTGTGAAAATAGAGCACTGGGGGGGGGGGGGTTGGGAGATCACAATTTCCAGTGGATGTATCTCATTGCTGCAGGCCTGTACAGAGCTCTGCTGAAACTTCCAGTGAGATCTAGACCTTGTAAAACCAATTCCAAATAGGTTTATTTTGTTCTAGGCTTTACGGATGAATTAAGGAAAATTGCCATGGTTATGTGTATTTTGGCTTGTTTTGTTTCTCTTTCCTATCAGTGTGTTTTGAGGATTGTTATAGGTAATAAAGCAAGTGTTGCACTAATAAATGGAATTGCTTGTCTCGCAATTACAGTAAATTTGTATTGCCCTTGATTATTAATGGAGGATGAGACTATCTTGTCCTTTAGTAAACAGCAAAAACATAACTAATGGCGGTGGCTGTTTGTGTACTTAATGTTTGTGCATATATAAAATTAATAGAAGTAGAGGAAAAAATACACAACTGCTTGTATATATGGTAACCCACAGGATATAGGGTAAAATGAATCAGTGTATATGGTATATATATATATATGTGTATATACACACCGTATATATGTGTGTTTATATGGTGTACCATATATATATACAGTATATATGTAATATATATACATACCATATACCATATGGTATATGTATATATGGTAACCCACATGATATAGGGTAAAATGAATCGGTAAGGATGGCCTGGAATGGTTGCTTATAGTCCACCTACAAGTCTTTTCAGGTTATGTGCTCCCTGGTGTGGTGTGTTTTGTACTTTCTCCCAGTGATGCAGCATCAGGCCCCGCTGCGCTCCAGGCTTCTGGTATTTTTTATTCTTGCACAAGCTGTAATAACTTGTGTAACATCTTTCATTGGCCTTAATGAATTCAAAAAGGCATTGTGGCAGCTCAGCCTAACTGAAGCCTGTGATGAGCTTCCAGCAAAGGCAGATGGGAGCAAAGCAGGGAGAGAGAGTGTGATACTTGGGACTTATTTGTAAGGTCCTTGTTAATTGTTAATTAATTTGAAGTGCTCTCAGCACTGTTTCAGGGAACAAATAGGGGTATTTTTTCTGTGACTTTCCTCCAAAAAAGTGAGAGGAAAGCTCCTGTTGATAATCTGCTGGTCTTCAGATGCGTGGCAGACTCTTGAACTGGACTGGAGTTATCTAAAGGAAGTTTGACCTGTAAGTTCTTCTAGGCTACTGAGAGCTGCTGAGGCCCATTGGTGTCAAGTAGCAATGCTCATTTGGTCTTTAAATAGAAAATACACTTTGGAGTCTCCATTTCAGACCTTAAAGACTCTCTGTCTAGGCTGGTCTCAGGCAGCAGGTGGTGAACTCGGCATCTGGGGCTGGTTCCTATAAAGGCAGACAGAGCAACCTTTAAGATGTTGTTAGGCGCCATCCCTGGCAGTGTTCAAGGCCAGGTTGGACACAGGGGCTTGGAGCAAGCTGCTCCAGCGGAAGGGGTCCCTGCCTGTGGCAGGGGGTTGGAACTGAATGAGCTTTAAGGTCCTCTGCATGTGGCCATCCAGCCAGTTCTTTACCCGCTGAGTGGTCCATCCATCAAATTGATGTCTCTCCAGTTTAGAGAGATGGATATAATGTGGGACAGTGTCAAACGCTTTGCAAAAGTCCAGGTAGATGATGTCACCTGCTCTGCCCTTATCCATCTGTCCTGTAGCCCCATCATAGAAGGCCACTCAATTGGTCAGGCGGGATTTGCCATTAGTGAAGCTCTGTTGGCTATCACCAAGCACCTTGTTGTTTTTCTTGTGCCTTTGCATCAAAGCATTAAACACGATGCTTAATTTATTAAAGTGTGTATATACTTTTTCGGAGTTATCTCTTAGGTGGCTTCAAAGAGGGGGAGAACAGGCTAATGCCCATTCACACATGGGCTTCAAAGGAAACTTCTCCTCTAAATAACTTTTGTTTTGGGCTCTTGTATGTGAAATGGGAGACTTGAAATGATGGTGTATTCAAAAGTAACTGTTGCACATAAATGGGGTTATGGGTGGTTATTGACTTTTGTGACACTAATGAGTATCCATATTTTTCTTTGTGATGTTGCTGAACAGCTTGATTTCTAGGAAGTGTCAGAGTGTGATCGGTGTTGGGAGGGAGTCTCACGGTGTGAAGATGGTGACAGAGAATGACTGAAACTGGAGGGTCTGTGATGAGGAGGTGGGTTAGCTCTGCCTGAACAGAGCCTAACAGGAAATACACAGCTTGCTAACCTAGGACCCAACCATGAGATCATTGCTGCTGAATCCCAAGTTCTCAGTGTGTGGGGAGTGACTGATGCTGATCTGGTTTTGTTACAGGTTAGGGAAGGATTACAGGGTGTTTCATCATCCCATTCCTGCATTGCTTTGCATTTTTCTAGGGAGCCTTTATCACAAATAGGTGCTACTTCATAAAAACTTTCCAGCAGGCTTTTTAAAAGCAGTTTAATGTTTTTTTCCTTCTCATTTCTTCCATATTCTTTACCACCACGCCAAATGTTACAAGGGCAGAATCCTGCTCTTTAGCACCTTCTGGTGTATATAAATACACTTGTTCCTTTTTTATGCACCTTTTTTCGTAGGGGGTCATCTTCATAATTGCATGAAACTATCATCTTTGCTTAATCCCATAAAATACTGTTTCACTTCCTAGTCTTCCCATTGTGCTTGCTGTTCCCTCGGGCAGCTGCTCTGTGCAGCAGTGGGGCTGACAGTGCCAGCTGTAGTATTTCCTGATCTTTCCAAAAATCCTGATGAACCTGGGATGGAAGTTGGAATTTGCAGAGAAATAAAGGAAAATGAATTGGCATCTAATGAGATGATGCGATAAAGGCGCTTTATAACCTCTTGAGCAATAATTGTTTATTTCTGGTCTTTAGCAATGACTGATACAGGTAATCCAACTGCCTTATTGGTGCTTAGGTGCCCCAATTCTGATGCTGCAATTCCTGTTTTAACAGTACACATGCTGTAAATGCTGGGATATTTTTTTTAAGGGGAAAACTGATAAAATTAATATATTGTGTATTTTATGCATGCTTTTATTACATCCTATCATATGAAATTGTAATTAATGAATTCTGTTAAAGAAAGGGAAGAAGCCAGAAAAACATTTTCACTGAGTTTTGTGTCCAGGAAGAGAGAACTGTGTCATTGCATATGAGTCTTTGTATCTTGAAGGATATATAGTACATATTTCATAATGGATTTCTGTCACAGGCTAACTGATGAAACCATCTTGTAGTTGGAGCCTTCAGTACCTGGGAAGATGTGAACTCCCTGTGAAACTGCTTCTTCCAGTTTGGTTATTTCTGTGTGCTTACCTATGGATTTTACAGACACTAAGGTCGTGCTTTTTCTGCTGGCTTTCCTGCAGTGGGAGCAACCGGAGAATTTTCTTTCCCTTTTATATCAGATTACTTCAAAATTACAAGGTGCTTTGTTTCTGTGATCCACTACCCCAGTTTACTGTGTATTGTGAGTAACAGTAGATACACACAGCATCAGTGTAGTCTTATTTCCTGAAGAAACAAATGCTGAAAGCCAACCTTTGGGTTTATTTATATTTTTTTTCTGACAACCACTAGAAATAACTGGAAGGGAGGAGTTTTCTTGGCCTTGTCTTGCTCTTCCTAAGCTCCTAAGTCTGTGAAAAATGCCAAACTCTCAGGAACTGGGGACGAGCACTGTAAGGAAAGCTGCAGCATGTGCTGGTGGCATGTGTCCTGCAGAGATGCTGCTCTGCTCCTCCGCAGTGGTCCCATGGGGATGGAGGGTGGCAGCACGACTGGGGGTTGTTAAGGAGACGCTGGGTCCTACTGCTCCTGGGGCAGAGCTCTTCTGTGCCCACTGGCAGCCTGTTTTATTTCTAGTGCTTATACAGTGCCCCAAAGAACACACTTGTATAACAGTGGAGAGTGACTCTGCAGTCTATACAGAGGACACAGTAGAGTTTCAAGCCTGTTTTAAAGTAATTTCTCAGCCTACATGAATTAAGTTAAAACTACTCCTTATTTATCATCATTGCATCACTTCTGAGCAACATTTTCAGTTTTTCTATCAACTTAGTACAGTTCTGCATCTGTTTTTCTGAGAGAATACATATTTAAGGGTCAAAGAACTAATCTGTGACAAAGCAGTGTTTAATTGCACGGATGTTAAAATGGAAGGAATGGTTTAGCTGGAAGATCTTAACATGCTGAAATGTTAATTACTCTTAGATCTAAGACAGATGAGTAATTGGTCATGAAAGCCTGTTTACCTTTTTTAATGAGCTCAGTTTAAAACAGAAAATAGAGTATTTCTAAGGTGCTCACGTATCAAAGTTTTAGAATCCACGGGCCAGAGTTTATACATGTGCTTCAGTAAGCATTATATTCAGCCTGTGTTTTAAGCACGTTATGTATTTTGAAGTATAATAGCATTCACAGAGCAGTAGCTTTTTACCGTGGGTCTGTTCAAAATTACCATGCAGATTTACCTGGTTTTGAAACAATTCCTTGCTCTGATTGTGGTGTGATGATAGCAGGTCTCGAGTGTTGTCTTGCAAGATTAATGTGAGTGATTGAAGAGATGGCCAAAGCAACTCTATAACTGTATACAGTATACAGCAGTAAGTGAGCCTGTACTGAGCTGTAATCTCCACAAAGGGAGACACAATGCAAAATCAGCATATTTGCAAATACATATATATACATTTATAACATAGCCAGAGTCAGCAGTTCAGTTGATAGACTTCTCCTTAACCCCAGATGTGGAGGCAAAAATGCTTAAAAGCTTCCTCTGCTTTTCAGAGAAAAACCCATTAATTCTACCTTTCTTTAAAAAAAAAAAGTTTTAAGGAACATTATAGCTGCTATCTGGATTCATTTTGTAGTGTTAAGCCTTATTAAATAGCTGAAGTGATATTGCTGGTAGCAGTGCTGAGAGTAGAGTGGGGAATCATTAAGTAATGACTGTGTTGTGATTTGATTTAGATTACTTTGGTGTCACCTGCTGGGTTGCTGTTTGCTTTCATATTTATGGAAAGGGTTTACTTGGTTTCCTTGGTCTTTACTTACTGCATATCCATGAGATGTATGTGAGAGTTACTTTAAAAATAACCCCTAATAATGTGCAATAATAATCAGTGTGGATAAAATGTTTGTACAATTGAGAGAAATACAAGAATCTAAAATTGTCAGTGTCCTCCTGAATTTAGTGGGTATTGAGTGAGATCATTGCAATGAGTATTATTCTTTGTTCAAGGACCCTTTAAAATATATGAGTTCTTAAATAACTGTAGCATATGGCAGTCTTAACTGTAGTGGTGCAGAATATATTGTACAGTTCTGGTAGGCAAAACATGCCTCTATGTTTAAAAAAGTGCAAAGAAAACCAAACTAAAATCTTTGGTTTGTGGATTCTCAAGTGCTTTCTTTAAAAGGTACCTGGACTGGGATTAGGTGGATTGTGAATTTGTGGATAGAGCTCTACCTAAGCCTGCTTTTACAAATATTTTAACTGTTTCTTTACACTGCAACTGGAACACTGGTTTTCTCTTGAATCCTGTGTACAAGATGGTCCTGACCATGTGCTAGCATGCTCTCAAGATGCTAGCAAATTGAGAAATTTGATCCTTAAAATGAAGTTGCAGCCTCAAGGAAGGCTGTGCTAGAATTCCCATCTTAACTGCACTCAATATATTGCTCTTAGAATTGCTGAATTTGAAAACTTATGAAAAAAAGCTTGAAGATACTTTAAGTAGATCACTTTGTGTGTGACTTTTAAGTTTTTCATCAATCTTAAACATGCTCTGGTATTCTCGTATGGGATGGTAATCCATATCTAGATTTTGATGTTTTATTATTATTTATGATATTCAAATCATTCAGTACTTTGGAAATTGGCTGAATCTCTTGGCAAGACCAACCCAGCCTCCTCCTGCAAGAAGTCCTTCTCTGAATACTTAGAGCACCCTTTTCTGGGATACCTAGAATTTAAATTACAGGTACTTGGAACCCCTTGAAGCTCCAACCTGTACATATGTAGTCTCATGGACTAAACCAAACACTTTTAGAAAAGTAATTATATTTGCAGTAAATAAAATTATATTCTTTCACAAAACCACTGACTGGTTTGTGTTGGAAGGGACCTTAAAGCCCACCCAGCTCCAAGCCCTGCCACGGGCAGGGACCCCTTCCACTGGAGCAGCTTGCTCCAAGCCCCTGTGTCCAACCTGGC